>PVJN01006405.1:60158-75843 GCA_004026805.1 Lasiurus borealis
AGGCGGCCCCCCGCCCCGCCCCTTCCGGACCAGCGGGAAGTGACGTCATGCCCTGGCCGGCCGGTCTCCGGGTCTCCTTCCCTCTCCCTCACTTTCTCCCCAGCCCCTCCCCTCCCCTCCCCCTTCCCTGCTCGGGCGCCAGCCTGTGAGGACGCGCGCGGGCGGCGGAGGCCATGGAGTGAGCCGGCCGCTTCCGCCGAAGCCGCGCCGGAGCCGCCCGGAGGCGTTCGTCAGGGCCGGGGAGACGCGCCCAGCGCCGCCCCTCCCGGGGGAAGCGGAGAAAAGGTGAGTGACCGCCACCTCCCCCTGCACCCCGCGTCCCCCCCGTCCCCCCGGGCGCCGAGTGACCTCCCGCACCGGCCGCGCGCCACAGGGGCTCCCGAGGCCCGCGCGGGGGAGAGCGGGGAGGACCCGCGCCCCGGCTGGGCCTCCCGCACCGACCCCCGGTGTGGCCGCTGTTGCTAGGCGACGGGCCTGCGGGCCGCGGGCCGGGCTGGCGGGGCCGGGGGCGCCCCCGCGCCGTGGAGCCCGGGCGGCGGGTCCGAGAGGCCCGGGCCCCGCGGACGAGCCTGGGACGCGCCGGGGGAGCGCGGCTGGAGCTGCCGGCCGCCGGGGAGCGCCCCGCGCCGGCCCGGGAGCTCGGGTTTCGGGCGGCGAACTCCTGGTTCCCTTTTGGGAAACTGGACACTCCTCTGGGACTGGAGGAGACGGCTCCCCCCCCTTCCCCGCGGCTCTGGGGTCCCCGCCCCCCGCCCCGGCCCCGGCCCCGGCGTCCTCCTCCGGCAGCGGCCGCGGCCCCGGTTCTGGAACGGAAGGTTATTGTGCTGGAGGTGGGTGGGGCGGGGGTCTGGTTAGGGCTGAAAAAACGCCGGCCACTCGAGGGTTTCTCAGCGGGACAGAAAGGATGGAGGGCGGGGTGGACCGATAAAGCTTGCAAAAAAAAAAAAAAACTACTTGCGATACGAATTAATATATATATATATATATATATATATATATATATACACATATATATATATTCTATTATATACATACCGATGATTAGTGATTAGGGAGACCAGTGCCGTCAAGTCAGCTCCTGTCACCGTTTTCACGAGTCTCCGGACTTTAGAGACTTACAGGCAGTGGTGACTTAAATTTGCAACTAAGACAGTAGTTGTAAATTGCAAGCTGTTTTTTTGTTTTTTTTTTGTAAGTTGCAAGCTATTTTTTTTTTTTTTTTTTTTTTGTAGATCAAATTCAGGTATTTGTCTGTATGATGACTTGTTTTACAAATTGGATTCATGTGCCCTCCATTCTGGAAAATTGTCATTGGTTTTACAGCCTGTCCCTCTCCAACCCCCTCATGCTCCGGCAATGGTTTGAAAGTCAGGTTGCTTGAAGCTACGTTTTGAACTTGGCAGGTGCTTTTGTCTGGCTTCCTGTCTATTCTTTAGTATGAATGCTATATATTTTTTTTAATTTAAAAAATGACTTATCAGTTGAGTAGAGGTAAAACTCTTATCACTTTTAAACTGTACCCTTAAAAGACGCTTCTGGGGGATTGTGTGAAAGAAAGGAACCTAAGAAAGGTGAGGACCTTAATTCTCTCAGATCCATTTTACATGTATGCAGAAACCTACTCTTTTGTCTCTAAGACCCACAAACAACCTTTTAAAATAAATAAAAGCACATTATACTTACATACAACAGAATATTTCTGTACAAATAGCCCTATAATTGTGAATAACTAGTCATGATCACGTTTGAAATTCATGATTTTACCCCCGTCCCCCCAAAAAATATAGGCCCTCTTATTGTGTTTAACTCAAGAGACTGGCTTCATCATCTATCATCCTGTATAATAATCCTATATAATAAAAGGGTAATATGCAAATGGACCCACCTGAGGAATGACTGGTCTCTATGACTTGCACTGACCACAGATGTTCAATGCAGGCGCTTTCCTCTGGTGTTCCCAGCCACAAGCTGGGCTGATGGGCTGGTGAGCACAGCTGCCGGCCTCCGTGTCAGTGTGCTAAGGATGTCCCACTGATGACTTTGTCCCGCTCCCTGTGGGCCTAAGCCGTCAGTCGGACATCCCCTGGGGGCTCCCGGACTCTGAAAGGACTCAGGCTGGTCAGGCTGAGAGACCCTGGCTCCCAGTGCATGAATGACATCTAGTTTTCTGTAGGAGGAGAAGTGTAACAGCTTCCTCTTTCTTGTGCCTCACTATCAATCTCTCATTAAGTCCCGTTGATTGTGCTTCTTGAATATCTGTCTGTCTTCATCTTCGCCACTGGTTCCAGCCAAGATCATCTCTCATCTTGAAGTATCACTAGCCACTTAATTATGGTCTAGCTGCATTTACTGTGCCTCCTTCTAGGTTTCCATCTCATACTGAGTGACATTTTAAAAATACAGATCATATTGTCTCCAGTATGTCTCCTTCAGTGACTTTTCATCATTGTTTATAAAAGAAATTAAAGTTCTTCACAGCCTGTTTGGGTCTCCTTATTGACTTTCTAACCTCATCTCCACAGTGCTTTCTGGCATTCCTTTCTTCCCTAGTCACTCTGTTCTGCTTCAAGTACAAGGCTTTGCATTTCCTCTCCTTTTCATCCAGTTAATGCCAACTCATTATGCAGCTCACTTCAGGAAGACTTTCCTGATTAGGATAGATTCTTCTAATTATGTGTTCTCATAACACCATTACAGAGTTGCCATATTTATTAATACTTAATAATTTAATGAGATGTTCCTCCTCTTTTGATACTGTGTAAGTGCTTAACAAATGTTTGTTAATTGAATGAATTCATTGAATGCTTCCTAAATATTTCAGGAATTGTACTAAACATTTTACATGCCTCCTCATCTTTAATCCTCAGAGAAATCACTTGAAGAATGGGTGATATTTCCCCCATCCCCTTTTTTTAAAAAAAAGGTTAGAAATAGTGTTAGGGAGGTTAGTTGGTGGTCAAGTGTATTAAGTATTAGAACTGGGATTTGGCCTTAGCTGGTTTGGCTCAGTGGATAGAGCATCAGCCTGCAGGTTGAAGGACTCCAGGTTCCACTCCGGTCAGGGGCACATGCCCAGGTTGCAGGCTCAATCCTCAGTAGGGGGCGTGGAGAGGCAGCCAATCAACGATTGTCTTTCATCATCGATGATTCTATCTCTCTCTCTTCTTCTCTGAAATCAATTAAAAAAAAAATATATATATATATACACACACACACACATATATATATAGAAATGGCTTTTGAATTCAGATTTTCTTGCAACTGAAAGTTGTATACTGAATTATATAACACTTAATTCTCACACTGCACATCAGAATCACCTGGGGGTGATTTGCTCAGTATACAAATGCCCTGACTGCACATTTATAAATTGTGATTCGAAAGGTTTGAGATACTACATAAGCATCTATATGGTTTAACAAGGTACTCGGTCATTAGATATTCACTAGAGTTTGAAAACCTTTGTCTTAGACAACACTTCAGTATTTTATGAATAACAGTTTTCACATTCTGTACTACCATATATTTCAGATTTTATATGTTCTTAAATCCAGAAAGAAACTGTAGACCCAAGGAAGTGACCTTAGGTCCCTTAGCCAAATTTCCTATCTAGTTATTCCTTTCTGTTTTTTTCTAGCCAAAGGCTCTGCAAAAACAAATTACATTAAAAAACAAATTACAATAATTTAGACAATCTGATCGATTTCCTGTAGTAAAAACCTAAACCAGGTACTGTACATGGTCTGGAAGTACCTTAAAAAGAGTTGGATATAATCTCTTCTCGGGTCTTATTGTCCACATTACTAATTTGATATTTAAGCATATGATTCCTTATAATCTCTCATGGTGCTTTTTAAACTTTATTGCACAATGGTCTTAAGTTTGTAAGCAGTGATGGAAACAATGTTTTACTTCTTTTTCCTTGTTGAATGGATGTGTACTTCATAATACGTTGCTAAGTCTCTTTAGTGATTTATATTTATTTCTTAAAATTGGGTTTATCTTTTCTAAGTAGTATGTCCTAGCTCAACTGATAATATTAAATATTAGATACTTTCTGTGGTTTTAAAGAGAATGATTGTACTCAGCTAGTATAATCTTTGTTTTCTGAGTAAGATTAAGCATGACCTCTGTACTGATATAGGCTTAAGAATGGTAATAGCCGTTTTTAAAAAACATCTCATTAAATTGTTAAGTATCTTTTTAAAATTTCTACTAATCTCTGAGTGTTCCCAAAGGAAAAAGAAAACATGTATTTCAAGAATATTTCTCAGGATCATCTTAATTTTTTAATATATTTTACTGAGTTTTTTACAGAGAGAAAGGGAGAAGGATAGAGAGTTAGAAACATTGATGAGAGAGACATCGATCAGATGCCTCCTGCAAGCCCCCTACTGGGAATGTGCCCACAACAAAGATACATGCCCTTGACCGGAATCGAACCTGGGACTTTCAGTCCGCAGGCTGACGCTCTATCCACTGAGCCAAACCAATTTTGGCAGGATCATCTTACTTTAGATATAAACAGATAAGTGCTGCATATGGGAGTATAGGTACAAAAAATTCCCCCAGATTTTATGAAGCATTTTACCAAAGGTATTTATGTCATATTAATGTAATTCTTATTTCAAATTATAAATTTTCATTTATGAATGCTTAACTATTTAAATAACTGTAGAAGTGGTAGTTTTTTATTTTTAATTTTATTCTTTTCTAATTTTATTGATTTTAGAGAGAGGAAGGGGAGGGAGAGAACATCAATGTATGAGAGAAACATCGATTGGTTGCCTTCTGCCCCATTCAAGATCAGGGATCGAACCTGCAACTTGGGTATGTGCCCTGACCAGGAATTGAACCACTACCTTTACTAACCTTTTGGTGTATGGGACAACCCTTTAATCAACTGAGCCACACCAGCCAGGGTGAAATGATATTCTTTTATTTTTAGACATTTACATAGAAAGAAATCTTAGACCATAGTACCTCTTTAAAGAACAAAACAAACTATTTTGAGCTCATTTGTATTCATTTATATTGTTCTTTGTAGTCAATGTGTAATATTTTGTGCTTATTGAAAGTCTAGTCTCTGCTAGGTGCCATGAGAGGAACAGTTACTAAACATAATTTCATTATCAGATATAATCACAGTAACCTTTTTATTTGCATTACAATATCTACACTAATAAAAGAGAAACATTCAAATTAACCATCACTCCGCTACACTCACAAGTCACGCCCACCAGCCAGTCAGGAGCGAGTATGCAAATTAACCCAACCAAGATGGCCACAAAGCTGGAGCAAGCAGGAGGCTTCCCATCCACCCTGGCTGGCTCTTGCCTCCGCTCAAGGCTACAAAGTTTCAATTATAGAAGATAAATAAATCTTATATGCTTGCTTCCATCTGGCCCTGGCCTCCACTCAAGGAGGTACTGAAAGAAAAAAGAAAAAGAAAAAAAGGAGGGGCTGGGACCTTGGGTCGCTGGGACAGCAGGGGCCATTTGGGGTAAGTAGACCAGCAGGGGGGTCAGTTGGAGTGATCAGGACAGTGTGGGGGGCAGTTTGAAGTGAGCAGACCAGCAGGGGGCCAGTTGGGGCTGAACAGGCCAGTGGGGAGGGAAAGTGGGGATGAGCAGGCCAGCAGAGGGGGCAATAGGGGGTGAGCAGGCTAGCATGGAGGGCAGTTGGGGGTGATCAGGCTGGTGGGGGGGCAGTTGGGAGCGAGCAGGCCGGCAGGCAGAGTGGTTAGGGGCAGGCAGGCAGGCAGGTGACTGAGTGGCTGGAGCCAGCAGTCCCTGATTGTGAGAGGATGTCTGACTGCCAGTTTAGGCCCAATCCCTGTAAACTGGCAGTAAGACATCCTTTGAGGTGTCCCAGATTGGAGAGGGTGCAGGCTGGGCTGAGGAATACCATCCCCCCCCACCCCCCCTGCACGAATTTTGTGCACTGGCCGCTAGTTATATATAAAAATGCAAGTTCTACTTCTTGGCGAATTAAGAGATTCTTTTTGCACTTGTGTTACTTGAAAATTCAGGACATATTTTTAGCATATATATAATTTTAACTACTATATTCTTGCTATGTTTAGAGTTTATGAGTAGGCAGAAATGAAAGAATTGCTAGTTCCTTTAAACTACCTGCTATCAGGTACTATAACACTCAACCCAGCTTTCATCAGGTGCATGTAAAATGTGGTAATACAACAGATTCACCTATTGGTTCTAAAAGCCAAGTGATGGCTGAGCCAGGTGGCCGAAAGGTATAATCTTGGGATCATACTGAAGCTATCTCAAATATTATTTTGGCTGAGATTTAGGAGGGGAAGATAATTGAATTTCAGGTGAATTCTTGTGCTGTACAAAGGGAAATGGCTTATATGAATATATATATTTCTGTCATTTATAGCTTTGTTTTTGGAAGACATGTTTATTTATTCATTAATCAAGTGAAAATCTAAAAAGCTATCACTTAGTTTAAGAAAAGATATTTAGACTCTAGGTTTTTTATATGTTAAAAGGTTATTGCTAATAATTCAAAATGTTGTTTTACAAACTCATTCAGTTTATCCTTAATCTTCTGTTGCTCTTATGATATTCTTCTTAGGTCTTCTTGGGTTACCATTTTTAAGCTCACACTCTTAATTACTGCACTGCTTATAAGGTCATGGTGCCTGAATTTTGACCTTCAATCAAGAAGTTTTTCCTAAGTTTTTGGCCCACATATTTGAAAATCTATTAGGTATCTTTATATGAAAATCATTAAGGAAACTCAAATTCAATCTATCCAAAATTCAGTTCTTCCTTCCACAAAGACAGTTGCCTGCTTTAAGTCTTGCCTTGGTAAATGGTTTCACTCTCCACCTAGACTCTGAAATTAGACACCTGATGGGATTCCTAGTTTTGTCCCTTCCCTTTAATTGGCCAGTAAGTTTTCTTAATTCTAATTCATATTCATTTCTTAATTTTTTTCCTTTCTTCCCTTCCTTACAGCTATATTCTTAATTTAGCAACTTCTCTTTCTCTTAAAATTTTGATATATAATATATTAAAGGACATAATGAAATTTAACATTTATACTAATAAAAGAGTAATATGCAAATTGGTCATGATGCCCTCACAGTAACAACTGAACAGCCTGGGGCAACCAGGCTGGCAAGGAGGTTAGCAAGGGACAACCAAAGAATTGAACAGCAGGCTGCATGGGGTGACCAGGCCTATGTGGGGTGGGGGGAGGAGGAGGAGGCAGTGAGGGGAGACCCAGCTGATAGAAGGGCAGTTGGGGATGACCAGGCTGGCAGGGGGGCAGTTAGGGGTGATCAGGCTGGCAGGCAGAGATGGTTAGAGGTGATCAGGCTGGCATGTGGCGGGGAGGGAGAGGAGCAGTTAGGAGCCAGGAGTCCTGGTTTTTGAGAGGGATGTCCCGGATTGGAGAGGGTGCAGGCTGGGCTGAGGGCACCCCTTCCTCCCATGCACAAATTTCATGCACTGGGTCTCTAATTATAAAGTAAACATCCATTTAAGTAGCACCCTGTCCACTCACCATCTCTTCCCTATCTTCTTTGTCCCTATTTCTTAGTGTCATCTTACCTCATTCCTGAAATCCGTCTGTGGCTTTTTATAGCTTGATTTCTTACTACTTTTATACCCATGGTGATCTCACTTTCCTGAGTCTCCTCTCCCACACTTCCTTCTTATACTCCAGCTTTTATCTGCACTGCTTTATTACTCTAGTACTTCTGCCATTCACTGTCTAGTTCACTCCTACTCACCTTCAAAGACATCTCTAGTATTACTGCTTGGGGGAAACTTGCTTCCATCTGTTCCTTTCTTTTGGTTCCTGTAACACTGAGCATGTACTACATTCTTTAGTATTTTATCACTGTAGGCTAATGCTGTGATTGGCTTACTTCTTTCTCTCTTGTCCCTTGGATGGTAAGATCTTTCATGACTTATTTTTCTTTTACTTCTTTCTTCCCAGTTTCTTATATGGTGTCAGGTACATAGTGGGTCCTCAATAAATATTAAATAATTCACCATATGAACTTCCATGTCTATTCCTACCTTATGTACACTAGTGTTGACTCTGTTTAGATTATGAATAGGCATCTCAAATTTGAATATAAACTCTGAAAATATCCTTTGTTTTCATTCTGGACTATTTGTAGTTTTCCCATTACATCATAGTCTTTCTCTCCTTTATGTCTTGGCACATCCTTTCTGGAATGCTCCTTTCCATTTTTTTCTACCTGAAAAACACTTCATTTTTAAGCCCATTTTTGTGTTCCCATTTACATCTGTATTCCCAATCTCTAACAAGTGTGTATGAGATGTGTTTTATGGCCCAGTATATAGTCTGTTTTAGTGAATGTTCCATGTATACATGAAAAGAAAACGTATTCTGTTGTAGAGTGTTTTAGATCAGATTGTTTAATAGTGTTGTTTAGGTCTTCTATAACCTTACTGATTTCTGTCTACTTGTCTCTCTGTCCATCTGTTACTGGGTGAGGATCCTTCTAGTCCAACTATAATTGTGGATTTGTCTCTTTATTCTTTCAGTTTTGTCACTTTTTGCTGCATTTATTTTGAAGCTCTCTTATTGTGTGTGTAAACAGTTAGGTTTATTATGTTTTCTTGATGAATTAACTATCATTATGAAATGTCCCTCTTTGTCTTCAAGCTTATTCTGTCTATTAATATAGCCACACCAGCTTGGTATATTTTCACATTCTTTTACTTTTAAGTCATCTTGTAAAGTGGTTTTAAAGTGGGTTTTTTTCTAAGCAGCATAAGTTGGGCCTTCCTACTTAAAAAAAAAAAAATCTAGTTTGACAGTCTGCTTTTTAAAATGATTTTGAATTTAAAATGATTTATACTTAATGTTATCATTTATATGGTTGGATTTAAATCTACTCTTTTTAGCTCCTTTCAAGTTTTACGTGGTTGTTTTTAGTATGAAGGAAGATTCAGACCCTTTACATCAGTATATATCTTAAAGGGTCCAAGTTACGTAGTTGAGCAACATTCATATCAGTGTCAAGTGTAAATATGTCTTTTTCTTCCTGGTTTATGACAGTTGAGGTTGCAGAGAACTGTTTGGTTCCCAGACTTAAAAATGCATGTAAGTTATGTTGGGTTCTCAGAAAGACTAAACCATCATCTAGCTTTTATCTCTGTAGGATTGTTTTGCTGATTGTTTAGATATATTAAGCTTTTCATACTAAGTAATGAATGTTAAGTGCTTAAATAAGAATAAAGAAATGATCAGAGCTCCCCTATCCCCCTGTGTTTCTAGGAAATTATAATTGCCCAATATTGCAGCCATGGAGTCCATGCTCAATAAGTTGAAGAGTACTGTTACAAAAGTAACAGCCGACGTCACTAGTGCTGTAATGGGAAATCCTGTCACTAGAGAATTCGATGTTGGTCGACACATTGCCAGTGGTGGGAATGGGCTAGCTTGGAAGATTTTTAATGGCACAAAAAAGTCAACAAAACAGGTAAGTTTTCATAGAGTCCATGTGGAAAAAACACATGCTAATAAGGATCATAACATGCATGAATGCATTTTTATGTTAAGAAATGTCAAAAATTATGGATTCTTTAGTTCTCATTTTGTCTAAGTCATACAAAAATGAATGCTTTTAAACATGCCTTGAATCTCTTGGTTGTAAGTATATTGTTTGATATATCATCTCATTTTATAATTAAATTTTGTTTACTTAATAAACATATCAACTGCACAAGTGATTATGTAGTATTACATTTTAATATTTAGCATAGTAGGTTTTAGCATAAAAATTGTCATGTTCCTTTTCATATTTGTCAATAAATTATTGGGAAAATAAGCAGTTAAATTTTTCAGCATTAAATGCATTCTTATATAGTTTATTCTCATTCCCTCTTTAATTCTATAGCCTTGAAAATTGACTCCTATAATATTCTTTTGCATTTAACCTGGATAAGTTCTACCATCAGAAAGGGTTATTTTGCCCTAATTGGGTTGGCTCAGTGGATGGAACATCAGCCTGCAGACTGAAAGGTCCAGGTTCAGTTCTAGTCAAGGGCATGTACCTTAGTTGCAGGTGGAGGTGTGCAGAAGGCAGCTGACTGATGTTTCTCTCTCATTGATATTACTAACTTTCTATCCCTCTCTCTTTCTCTCTGCAAAAAATCAATAATAAAAAAAAAATATATATATATATATATATACATATATATATATATATTTTTTTTTTTTTAAAGAAAGAGCTTTATTTGCAGGCTACAATCAGTACTAATTTGTCTTGTTGTATACTGATTTTAATGTTATTTTAAAACTAACTGACCTTTTAGTGAGAAGTAGTTGAATGAGTTGTAGTATTATTTTCTAAATTTGAGTTAGGAGATCCAACAGATTGTTCTTAGAAATGTGGAGAATCATTAGTGTTAAATTTTACTGCACCTTTCTGTTGGAATTATTAAAGAATTGAAAAACGTTCCCATTTAAAGCCTCCGTAGAAGTATATTCTTTAAAAGGAAAATATCACCATTTCTCAAAGTACTTTACTTCCCTAAAAGTGAAACATTTGGATTGTAAGACTTACGGGATCTATTAAACGAATTTTCCGGTGACTATCACAGTCATATAATTGTGGATATGTAGTATTTGTCACTTTTCCAATCAGCTTATTTCCGAAACAAGTCTATTTAAAACTAAATTGGCTTTGATAATACTTTTATGAAAAGCATTACTGGTATGTGGCTTCTATCTGACCTGCAAATCTTGTTTTTATTGCCATTTGGAGGGAGTCTTTAAATCTAATATTGATCTGTGTCTTCAATGCTGACTGATTTGTCATTTTTGGACATTGTTTTCCCTTTAAATTCAACAAAATTCCATCCACAAAGTAAATGGTTTCTTGAGTACTTAAGAGTACTTATTGACTACTTAAAGAAGTCCTGAAGCTGTAAATGACCAACCTCCCACAATAGCACAAATTGCTTTTATAAGTATTTATATAAAGGGAAAGGGAAAAAACGCCAGATTTACTGAATTATACATTACTTTTTAAAAAAAATTTATTTTATTGATTTTTCACAGAGAGGAAGGGAGAGGGATAGAAAGTCAGAAACATCGATGAGAGACATCGATCAGCCGTCTCCTGCACGCCCCCTACTGGAGATGTGCCTGCAAGCAAGGTACATGCCCCCAACTGGAATCGAACCTGGGACCTTTCAGTCCACAGGCCGATGCTCTATCCACTGAGCCAAACAGGTCTCGGCTATACATTACTTTTTAAGATGTGGCAACATAATAGTGTCTTTGTGCTTAACCAAAAGTGTCTTAGGTATTTGTGTTTATATTAGTAGTTCATACGCTGACATCCACTGATAATGTTGGAGCTGCTGCTCATAGAACATGAGAACAAGGCACCTTTAATAGATCATTGATTAACTACTGTACAGTAATACAACAGTTCTTAATTGCTGACTCCCAGAACTGGGTTCTCTCAGGAAACTTTACTATATTTCTTGCCCCCTCACCCCCAAATTGATTGCTTTGAGGAAAAAATATAATTTTGAAAAATTTCATTGTTCTCTATGGATGTGGTTTTGAAATTGTTTTCTTTGCCTCTTTCACACCTTATGGGCCAGAACTGATGATCTTATCTGGTCTACTGCCTCATTCTTGAAGGAATAACTGTCTTTACCCACCTGGGCATGAATTGGGAATCACAGAAAATAATCTAGAGTTTTGCTATTCAGTATATTTAGTATAGTAGCCACAAGCTATATATAGCTATTTTTTTAAAAAATATATTTTATTTATTTTTTACAGAGCAAGGGAGAGGGATAGAGAGTCAGAAACATCGATGAGAGAGAGACATCAGTCAGCCGCATTCTGCACGGCCCCTACTGGGGATGTGCCCGCAACCAAGGTACATGCCCTTGACCTGAATCAAACCTGGGACCCTTCAGTCTGCAGGCTGACGCTCTATCCACCGAGCCAAACTGGTCTCGGCATATATATAATGAATTGAAATTATATAAAATTAAATTCAGTTCTTTAGTTGCACTGGTCACATTTCAGATACTCCATAGCCACATGTGACTGGTTTTACCATACAGGACAAGATATAGAACTTTCTGTGAACTTACAGAAACTGGAAGGAAAAAAACAAAAGAAAGGGAAATGATACTTTCCTTAGTCCTCTTCCCATCTTACCTCCCCCCTGTAAAGGGACATTGAGACTGAGGGCATCTTTCTTGATGTAGCATGCAGTATATTTGATTGCACTTGTGTTTTACTGGTATAGCAGAATATATGATCATAAATTTGACTTTGAGGTAAACACCAGATTAGGGACTTTGGACTAAGAGATTCGAATATCTAGTTTTAATAGTTAAAAATAAATAAGGGTGTATATCTTATCTCTCAGTCTTCTCAAAACCACCTTATTTTTAACTTAATCTAAATAAAATTTTAGATTTTGCTTTATCGTTTTGAGAAAGAAACATTGTTGCAAAATTACATGAAAAAAAGAGTATGATGATTGGCAGTCATCACTGGCCAGTCATGAAAGACCCATAAAATAGAGATCAAAGGGAACCACTGTGTTTAAAAAACCATCTCTGGTGGCTTGAGGGACAGGTTAGTGGAGGTCATGACTGCTGTTAGGAAACCCTAGACACATTGGTCTACATTAACTTAGATTTTATTACTTAAACTATCTTGTTTTCAGCAAGTGTTCAACTTTGTATTAAGCAAAGTAGCTTTTAAAAATTATAAATTAGGCCTATATCAAAAGATATATACAGTCCTAGCTGGTTTGGCTCAGTGGATATATACAGCCTCCATTTTGAGAAACATTTACACTAAATAATTTATTTCATAGGTTTTTTAAATTTAAAGAGGCTACTTAGGAAAAATATTATTTTAAAAATATTTTTCATCTAACATTTAGATTTATTTACAATAGTTCTGATCCAATTGGCATTCTTTTTTTTTTTTTTGGATCCTCACCCAGGGCTATTTTTCCATTGATATTTAGGGAGAGTGGGAGAGAAAAGGAAAGACAGAGAAACATCAATGTGAGAGAAACACATCGATTGATTGCTGGGGAGGAGCCTGCAACCAAAGTATGTGCCCTTCACTGGAATCAAACTGGGACCCTTTGGTCCGAAGGCTGACACTCAATCCACAGAGCCAAACCATAGAGTGCTAAAACAAAATTACATTTTGTAATTTTAGTAATTTCTTTTTAATAAAAAAAGAATCAATTTTTATTTAGAGTTAGTTGTTGAATCTTAAGTGTAAGATATATTGGGTGATTACACTATATTATCTTTTTTAAAATATATTTTATTGACTTTTTACAGAGAGGAAGGAAGAGGGATAGAGAGCCAGAAACTGATGAGAGAGAGACATCCATTAGCTGCCTCTTGCACGCCCACCACTGGGGATGTGCCCGCAACCAAGGCACATGCCCCCGACTGGAATCGAACCTGGGACCCCCCAGTCCAGAGACCGACACTTTATCCACTGAGCCAAACTGGTTTTGGCTATACTATATTATCTTTTTGTATGTTTGAAAATTTTCATAATGAAAAATTGAAAAAGATTTAAATTCAAGACAATAATGAAAAGCTTCCTGTAATTGCTTATCTTTATTGACTACCAGTAGGCAATAAACATCTGTTTTCTAGGTGTAGATCCTGTGGTGGGTACAGAGGTACGTACTTAAGCCATGGTTTCTTTCTTTAAGAAACTTGTAAACATAAAATGGTAGGAGTTTTACACATGTGATATTTGTTAGCAGAGGTTAGTATAGTATTAGAAGGAAAACACAAATTAGAAATTAGATGATAGTCTTCTGATGAAAGAGTTTTCCATAGGATGTAGGTGTGAGGCCTAAAGGGTTAGTTAATTAGTAACAACTTTGTTGAAAGTGGTTTACTTTAATTAACTGATTGAAACAAAGAAAAGAACCTATTCTGACCTATGTAGGAATCTTTCATTTTTGACTTAAAAGAAGTCTGAGAGTGTTTTATGTTTTTTTTTATGAACTGTAGTGTTCCTCCTGAAGGTGGTGAAACTGCAAGAGTCAGGAGCCATTTCACATGACCTGTTTTTAAAGACGTCAAACATCTCGAAAAGATAAACAGATTTAAATTGGATGCATTTATAAAATGTGTTATAGCAGAACACTTACTAAAATAAGATTGTGCACATGAATAGTGAGAGAAGAACTTGAACTTCTAGATCATTTGTTTTTAGTTCATATTAATAGTACATAAGGCTCTTAGCTCCAGATTGTTTTGTGTCTCATAATGAGCAAGAGAGGTAAAATAATCCTGTCTAATAAAGAGGGAATATGCTAATTGACCATCACTCCATCACAAAAGATGGCTGCACCCAAAGATGAGGCCAAGTTCCTTTAAGGGAGTGATCGGCAAACTTAATAGTCAACAGAGCGGCAAATTGCAGCTTGCCAGCTGCATGTGGCTCAGGAGCCGCAGTTGCTGACCAGTGCCTTTGGGAGCCTTAACAAGCAATCAGCAGGGACCTGAGGCTTCCCCTTCTCCTGGGGGTGGGGGTGGGGGGCTTGGCAGGGGATCTGAGGCTACGCCCCCCACCTAGCGGGGCTTGACAGGGGGCCTCAGACCATGCCCCCACCCTGGCATCAGGCTGTAGAATGTCAGGCCGGGCCTTCTGCGTTGGCACCAGGCCGGGGGACCTCAGGCCATATCCTGCACCAGGTGAGGCTTGACAGGGGACTTCAGGCCGAGCTCTCCACCCCAGCACCGGGCCAGGGGACCTGAGGCTGTGCCTCCCTGCCTGGCAGGGCTTGACAGGGGACTTCAGGTCGTGCCCCCTACCCAGGGGGCTTGATGGGGAACCTCAAGGTGCACTCTCAGTGCTGGGTCAGAGGAACTCAAGCCACACCCCCCCCAGTAGGGCTGGACGGGGGACCTGAGGCTGCGTCCCTCTGCCAGTGGGGCTTGACAGGGTACCTGATGCTGGGCCCCCCTCCCGGTGCTGGGCCGGGGGATCTGAGGCTGTGCCCCTTGCTTAGGAGGACTTGATAAGGGTGGGACTGGCTGGGTCTGGATCTAGCCCAATGGAGGGGGCAGCAGGGTCTGGGTCTCATGTGATTTTGAGGTGCATGTGGGTGGGTGGGGACTTGCCTCTGGATCCCCTTTTAATGTTCACAAATTTCGTGCACTGGGCCACTAGTGTATTTATATATGAATGTTGTTTAATGCTCTCATTTAAATGATTGTTTTCCTGAAGGCATATGTCATGTTTTACTGGGGTGCTCGATATATATATATATATTGGCTATGTGTTATTTCTGGGGAGACAAAATGGTATATTGGCTAAGAATGTGGGCCCTAGGATTAGATTGACTAGGTTTGAATCTTGATTCTTTTTTTTCATCTTACCAGTTGTGAAATCTTAGATAATACATTTATCTTCTTCACAATACCCTCATCTGTGAATTGGGGATAAAAACTTGTCTCATAGGGTTGCTATTAGGAATGAAAGAATTCCTAAAAAGTACACAGATGCTTAGGGAATGGGATATTAAAATTCAGTACTAAATAGTCCCGGTATGTTACCACTTTTCAGAGATTTAAGTTAAGGATATCCTCCAATATCCTTAACTTACTAGTACATATATAAGGAACTCTAACTTAAAACAGGT
>PVJN01006406.1:0-75227 GCA_004026805.1 Lasiurus borealis
AAAAAAGGAGCACAAGTTTATATTAAATTATGCTGAGACCAGTAGCTATTTATTTTTAAAATTGGAACACTTTTCTCAGAACTTATAATACATTGAAATACATTAGAGATATTATTCATGCACATATCTAAGTCAAATATATAATCTACCAAATGGTTTTTCGCATACATTTTCCTGTCAGTATTTCTTCAGAGCATACTATGAAAATACAAGAGATAAATGGGATTTATAAGGATAGACTTAGTAATTCTGGATTAATAAATAAGAAGTGAAAATCTAATTTAAAACGTAAACTATATTTTAATAGATATTACAAGATGAGAATGTTTCCTTTTTATATTTCAATTACATTTGTTAACAATCCTGTCCATCACCCACTATTATTCTTATGAGTGTTTCTTACTTTTGTTCAATTTTGATTACTGGATTTGCTATAAAAGATTATATTTGGTTACAAGCTTTTAAGAATAATAATATTATATTGGAATACATGCATTTTTAAAATTCAAATGAAATATCTTACCAAGTTTACAATCAACCATGTTCTTTCATAATTTAATTTATTGGAAATAGAGAACATTACTGGTAGTACATTGCAGTGATTTAAAATCTTTATAACAGAGAAAAATGCATTGCAGCTTTGAAAAATATTATTTTTCATGAATGGAAGCAGTCTTATATTCAAAGATCATAAGGTAGTCATTCTGAGGTACATTTTTAGATTTACAACTATTTTTAAGTGAAAAATGAGGGAAAATCTAAATCTCTGATTTCTGTGATGGAGTGAACATCAGAATAACAATCTTTGATATCTTAAGGCAACTTAGGTGTGTTGACGAAAAATAATTAAAAATATCCTTCCAACCTTTAAAGCCTCTCCACAAATTTAGATGGCAAAACAAATAATTTTATTATTGTGCGAATACTAACCCAGAATGAGGTGCACATCATAGGCGTTTTAGGAAGGAAGAAATTACACCTTCTTGTATAACCGATCAGATACTACCCATTACATAAATGCTCTCCAGATAAACAATATCTTTCAAAAGCAATACCATTTGGCACACCAAATTCATCCTAGACTCATTTGGCATTGTTATAAGAAAAATAAACTTCTCATATCTTAGAACAAGACCTACTCCTGCAAGTTGGAGAGAGACACCTGCTAAAGTGAAGGCCCCTCTTTTCCCATTGAAATTAGGAAATAAGGATGCTTCCTCTCTTTCTGGCTGATTCCTTCTCCAGGAGATGGTTGCCAGGTCCTTGAGAAAGACATTCCTGAGGCTTATAGGTGGTAGGAAGCTTAATTAGCTTTAAAATGATTTTTTAAAAAATATATTTTATTGATAAAATCCTATCTATATGATAGAATTACTTAATTTTTAATATTGATTTTAGAAAGGAAGGGAGAGGGAGAGAGAAATAGAAACATCAATGATGAGAAAGAATCATTGGTTGCCCCATGCAGGACCACACTGGGGATCTACCCTGTAACCTGGGCATGTACTCTGACCGGGAATCAAACCATGACCTCCTGCTTCATAGGTCAACTCTCAACCACTGAGCCTTGCTGGCCTGGCTTTAAAACAATTTATATGCATTTGAAAAGAGACAGAAAAAAATTCCCATTACAACAGCGGTTCTCAACCTATGGGTCGCAACCCTTTTGAGGGTCAAAGGACCCTTTCACAGGGGTTGCCTAAGACCATCAGAGAACACATATTTCCCATGGTCTTAGGAACCAACACACCGCTCCTCGGTGTAGCAAAGTGTAGCAATGTAGTTTACTGTTGTCATATGAAAACTGTTACCAATGCTACACCATGATTCAAGACAAAATTTCATTTATTTGTAGTTAGAAATAAATATTTCACAATATATAATTACATATTGTTTTTGTGATTAATCACTATGCTTTAATTATGTTCAATTTGTAACAATGAAAATACATACTCCATGTAAGATATTTACATTACAGTTCATAACAGTAGCAAAATTACAGTTATGAAGTAGCAATGGAAATAATTTTATGGTTGGGGGTCACCACCACATGAGGAGCTGTCTTAAAGGATCGTGGCATTAGGAAGGTTGAGAACCACTACATTACAAGTTATTGCAAGCAAATACTCTAAAAGAAAGATAATGGATGAGGGGAGTCTCTTCCCTTATTTTCAAAAGGGAGAAGTAAGCCTCTTATTTTTAACTAGAAATCCAGCTGCAAATTCCAGCAGCCCTGCCCACCTGTGTGTGTCTCCTGGTGAGTCTGGTCTTGGTTGTTCTGCATTAAGGCATGAAGACCACAGGCTTAGTATGATATAGATTCTTATTTGCCTTTACAATCTCCTACTTGTGGTACTATAAAAGTAATAACACTATAATTTTATATTTATCTCCATTGCTATTTCTATCTTTCTCTGGGGAAATTACAGCCATCTAAATATCCATCAAGAACATAATAAAATACAAAAAAAGCAATTATCAAGATTATGATATAATTAATTTTTAAAAAGTCAATATATTGCCCAGTTTGATTCCCTGTCTGGGCAAATGCCCAGGTTGAGGGCTCAATCCCCAGTAGGAGGTATGTAGGAGGAAGCCTATCCATGATGCTCTCTCATCATTGATGTTTTTATCTCTTTCTCCCACTCCCTTGCTCTCTGAGATCAATAATATGTGCTTATTATGTGCTTTGTGGGAATAATCTTTGAATAATCAATCATACCAATGGTGAATGGTTAAATAAGATTCTTAGCAATGCACAATGATTTTATGATTTTACTTAGTCATACATGAATTTTACAAATCATGGTATCTTTGTTGCATGTGTTTTCAATGCAAAAGTATCTAAATATTGTTTGGGGGATTCTTATTAAGTCTTTCCCCATCTAAGCTTAAAAGGAATAACCTAACTATAAATCCTGGTCATCTAAATTTTTAATTATGAGTTTTTTATAAGGCCCAATAAATGTGTTTGAATTTTAGAGAATTAAAGTACTGTCACATTGATATAACACTGTAAATAATTGTTATATTTTGAAATTATTTTCCTATATATGAAATGCAATGATATCCTTCGCTGTCATTTTGTATACAAATCTTGCTGTGAGGCACATGTTAAAAAGCACAAATTGAAATTTTAATGTTTAATGTATATGGCTTTAGTAGTTTTGAGTCTTTAGGACAAACCCAATCTACTGACTTTTTTTATTTTATTTTTGCATTGGTTTTATCAATAGTTACAACTATTAGATCAGTTAAATCTCTTTGAATGACACGCTTTCACATTATTCATCAACCTGTCTTGGGACTGGAGAGAACTTGCATCCTGCAGTTAATGAAGGAAAACTAGACCTAATTTTGCAATCTCTATCTTACGATACCAGATTTTTTTTTCTCTTAATAAGCATTTTTACAACATCCCTCCATTGAGTCCAGTTAAATCATTGTTTCTGATTTGAGTAACTGGATGCTTATCAGTTACCTTTAGTTTGTTATTATAAAAAATGACTAATGATGATGGCTTCTTTTTGACTCTGTCATTAATCATATTGTTGGACTTATAAGGCCAGCCCTGGACACACTAAAAGGAAAATTTACAGCTGTTCAGAAATGAGATTGTGAGAGCATTACTGGGAGGTCAGAAAGAAAGCATAATATAACAAATAATGTTCTTCTAGAAAAATGTGATTCTTAAATAATTGAAATCACCCCACTGTGACTGTGATAGTAAGACAGTGTAAGAGAATGTAAAATGCTCTCTAGAAAACTTCTTTTTATGTGAGTTCAGTAACAATTTCAATTACTCTTGAAAACTTGAGTTTTTAAGTCCTTGTGGGAACCACATTAGAAGCTGTGGGTCTGGCTTCACCTGGGAATCATAAATCCCCTGAGATTTTCCTAACTGTGATAGCTGAATGCATGATCCACCATGCTTGAAACGGTTCTTCCCAACAGAGCGACAGTCTATTTTTTTTATAGAATATCCATATGTAGATACAATTTCACAGTCTATGGGAAGATCCTTCCAGATCCTTATGACTTTAAGTCTCATGATCTTAGGAAAGAGGGATCCTTTTAAATATCGATTATAGTTATAATTTTGAGTGGATTTTTTAAAATTTTTATTAATTTTTATACATATCTCCCTATTGCCCCCCTCTTTCCCAGGCATACCCCAACCCCCCCAGTGTCTATGTTCATTGGTTATTCTTATATGTATGCATACAAGTCCTTTGATTGATCTCTTATCTAGCTCACTTAACTTTAATCTTACTGCTGTAATTTCACAGTCTGTTTGAAGCTTTACTTTCTCTGTATCTATGCTTTTGTTCATCAGATTATAATGTTCTTTATTATCCACAAATGAGTGAGATCATGTGATGCTTCTCCTTCATTGACTGGCTTATTTCACTAAGCATAAGGTTCTCCAATTCCATCCAGGTTGCTGAAAATGGTAAGAATTCCTTCCTTCTTTTTAATGGCAGCATAGAATTCCATTGTGTAGATGTACCACAGTTTTCTGATCCACTCATCTGCTGACAGGCACCTAGGCTGTTTCCAAATTGTAGCTATTGTGAATTGTGCTGCTATGAACATAGGGGTGCATATGGATTTATTTAAATGCAGTTTAGAACATGGTCTCCAATCAATATTCACAGGGTCTTCCAAACAAATTCAAAGAATGGGATTCTATGCTTCTGTGTAGGGATCATATTAGCAAAGCTAACAATTATGCAATTAATTGAACATCTATAATAATAAAGGCATAATTTGCTAATTAAACTGGACAACATTCCGGATGAAGCTGAGGCTGCACAGGAAACAGGTCCCATGTGCCAGAGGGAAACCAGTACTGGCAGCCTGGAGAAGGAAGCCTACTCTTGCACAAATTGCATGCATCGGGCCTATAGTTAAAAAGTAAATATGTTAAAAAGTAATTTAATTTCATATACAAGTCACTTAACTAGATTATTGACGCAAAAAGTTGTATGTTGAAATAAAGAGGCTTAAAAAATTTCAAATGTGTAAACTATTTGCAAATAGAATTGATAAAAATGGACTATTTATTAAAAAAAGAGTGATCTTGCTTTTTTGCTGGATATTTCCTTTACATGCTCCCATTATATATGTTCTTCCTGTTCTATAAAAAAGCATGAATGATGTTATACTTTAATGATAATCACAATAAAGATTTCTGAAGTTAGGAAAGAAAAAATTAACATATCTTTATTGATTTCAGAGAGAAGGGAGAAGGAAAGAGAGATAGAAACATCAGTGATGGATTGGCTGCCTCCTGCACGCCCCCTACTAGTGATCAAATCCTCAACCCTTGGCATGTGTCCTTGACCAGAATCAAATCCAAGACCCTTCAGTACACAGGCTGATGCTCTATCCACTAATCCAAACCAGCTAGGGCAGAAAAATGTTTAAAGAAATGATTAGCACCATCAATGGGGAAGTGTTTTTCCATTTTGTGAGGTTTAGAAACAATTTATTCATTATCACTTATGGCTGAATTTGTAGGTATCCAAAATGAGAAATACTTTACATTTAAGGCCATCAAAATTTAAAACATGGGTAGTAAAAAATGATATTAAGGAAATAATCTAATACTGGTAATGTTCCATAAGGCAATGTGTGAAGCAAGTCGTGTTTATTTTGCTTTGTTCATATTGTGGGCAGAATGCTTATAGTGAGAGATTAGCAACGCCTTCTCTGCACTGAGAATCATACACATTCTTTTATTTCACTGTGACCGACTTTGGTAAAAAGTGTAGGCATGTAAAGTATGCTTAGGACATCACTCTTTTCTAATCAAAATTTAATTTTAAAACAGAATACACACACACACACACACACACACACACACACACACACACACTCTAATTAGGTGTGAATACATGATTCACAGGAAAAAAGACAATGATTTCCCTAAAGTTATAGCTCCAATTCAAGAGTCTCCTTTCACTCAATTAGTATAATCCTAAAGCTCTTTTGAATCTTATTTGACTGAATTCTTAATATGCTGAAAACTGAAATTTCTAAGCATCCGAAGCATGGTTGCTTCTGATTTTTTTCATTAGCGCCAAGATAAAGTGCTTCCCATCATGGCTCATGAGACTGTATCAGTACTAATCTACTATTTCTTTCCTGATGCTTCCAGACAACTCAAAGCTCCTAATTTGCAATAATTAACCTCCTGAGGGTAGCATTTCTCATTTATGCCAGAGAGCATCCACATCTCTCTATTTCCGGCTTTGCAAACTCTCGGTATCTTTTTGGTCTATATTTCAGGAATCAGGCAAATTGTGCACTAAGAAACACTGAAGGTTTTTGTAGTAAAATTCCAAATTATATGAACAGCATATGTCATATGGAGAGGCAGTTCACTGTGGTCAAGAACAGTTGGCTTCGGGGGTTTGTACCTGATTCTACTTGTGTGATGGTAAGGAAGTTATATAATTACTCTTGCCTCAATTTCTCTATCTGTAATACCGTCATAAGGTTGTTTTAAGGCCTGTGCACTGAAAGGTCACAGTTTTAATTCCCATGAGGGCACCTACCTGAGTTGCAGGTTCAATACCCAGCCTGGTTGGGTGTTAGGCAATGGATATGTCTCACAGGGATAGCTATCTGTCCCTTTCCTTTCATTTTCTTTCTTAAAAAAAAAAGAATCAGTGGAAAAATATCCTTGGTGAGGAATAATAACAACTATAAAAATGGTTATAAATGAACAGAAACTGAAAGAGAAACCATAATTACTAAGGCCTTAAGCATGGCCTTGCTAGCAACAGGCCCAATATAATTCTTT
The DNA here is from genome assembly GCA_004026805.1 of Lasiurus borealis. Lineage (NCBI taxonomy): Eukaryota > Metazoa > Chordata > Mammalia > Chiroptera > Vespertilionidae > Lasiurus > Lasiurus borealis. The sequence continues at coordinate 6,812 of PVJN01006406.1, forward strand.
ATCCATGCCCAATTGCATTACATTGTACATTGTATGCTGAAGGAACACCAGATTTTATATTTTATATTATCATCTCTATTCTTGTCTTTGTACCCTTTTTCAGAATGATTTTTGTATCTGGAATGATCTTCCTCTGCAGTCTTCAAACTATTATCTCCAAGAAGTCTTCTTATAATTCAAACAATAAAAATAATATTTAAAATACCATTCATTTCCTTAAGGTTACAATTGTGTTTTATTCATTTTTACATCCATGGCCCACTGTAGTATCTTGGGTTGTTACAGAGAACCTGAATAATCAAACAATGCTAGGAGAGTTTGGAGTTACATTTATTATGCTTGGGTCCAGAGGAAAATGTCTCTCAAATTCTGGGCCCAACATGCAGGAATTTTCCTTGTTTATATGTTTTTACCTTCTTTGTCTCCCAAATGTGGGATGTTTCCTGTTCCTTTTGCAACTTCTTTTTTAAAATTATTTTTTAAGTATATTTTATTGATTTTTCACAGAGTGGAAGGGAGAGGGATAGAGAGCTAGAAACATCAATGAGAGAGAAACATCAATCAGCTGCCTCTTGCACACCCCCACTGGGGATGTGCCCACAACCAAGATACATGCCCTTGACCAGAATCTAACCTGGGAATCCCAGTCCACAGGCCGATGCTCTATCCACTGAGCCAAACCAGCTTTGGTCCATTTGCAACTTCTTAAAGCCCCTACGTGCTATGGCCTTGAGACTTCAACCAAAGGCATGGCCTGGTGCCAGATAATTTTGTCTGGGGAAGGTTTAATGGCCTCTCTGAAGTGAGAGTATTTTCATTTTCCTTATTATTTAAGCAAGCAAACATTTACAGAAGCCAAATAGCAGGGTTAAAATTTCAAACAGTAGTTTTTATATAAGATGGATGCTTCATTCCCCACTGATTTTATGTACATGAATCAAATCATTGACTAGTAGTCATTGCCAAGAATGGAATCATATTTACCCCTGAGGACTATAATTTTAATTTTCTGCCTAATAAAGTTATTGGGCCTGCTTATATGATAAGGTCCAGAATGAGGGCCAGGAATAATCTTTAGAGAGTCCAAAAAGTCCTGGATTCTCTATTTTTTCCGGGCTGTCTTAAGCCAGGTGTGATGAAGCCACGTTGGGATTCTGTTAACCTTGACTGCTGTGGAGATGGTCCTTTCCAGGTAGGAGTCAGTCCTTAAGTAGCAAATTTCTTTACTCAAACAGAGTCACCAAGGTGGAAGGGATGAATCTGATCAGAAGTTGGTACAGGCAGAGCGTCTCAGATGTGCTTCTGGATTGCTTCCTAACTAGACTGTAAAGTCTATAATAACTTGAATAAAGACTGGCTATGGATTTCAGGTTTTCTAGATTGGTTAGGTCAAGGTCTGGAAGAGTCATTAGAATCTGTAGAGGCCGCACTAGTTTTAGGGCCACACCTGACACAGGTCTGCAAGACAGTATACAGACTGCCAACTGTCTTTCAATAGATACCAAAACCAGATGGGTATTTTTCTTTCCCATTTGGGCACCTGCCCTTTTGACAACTGCATTCAAATCTATAAGGTTAATACAATATTATTAACACAATGAAGTACAATATTGGCACTGTGGTCACCCTAGGTAGCCACATCTTCTGCTACCATATATGACACATGATAGGACTATACAAATATCTCAGGGAGATGACTAAAGTCTATTTTTGACCTTCCAACACAAAATAAAATTGTCCTTGTCTTTCTGGAGTCATGTCCATGAAGACACAGGCATCATCTAAGTCTCTTATACAGTTTTCTGTAGGTCACTCTCAGGGCTGTGCGTGGTGGCCACTTCTTCTTTCTAGCCACAGACACAGCCTGTCTAATTTCCCTAAAATATATTTTGGCACGGGAGAAAGTTGTTTTTCTGTAACAAGCAGCTTAACCTCTACATAACTGGGCTTGGACATCTGCCTAGAAAGCCTTAATTTATAAGTTTAACATATGGCCTTAGGTCCTTCCAACCCAACAGGGTCTCTGCCATCCTCAATCAGACTCTTCCTCTCTTGGAGAATCTCAAAGCCCTGAAGGCTCCCAGGTCCAGGGAGAGTGCCTTTCCTTTGCTCTTTGACTTTAAGCTGCCAGTCCAAAACAGCCAGAGGTGCAGTTAGAAACAGCCTTGTATATTGCAAAGCGCTTCTGTGGCACTGGCTTGGGTATTAGGCCCCTTGTCTTTCCAGCAGTCCCCTTTGTGGCAGAGCAGCTACCAGGCCTTTCCAAAGGGAGTGCACTGGAAAGGGATCTCAGCACTCCTCTTCCAGGAGCAACAGGTACTGAATTCTTTCAGTACATTTGTAAATAGGGGGCTTTCACTAGCTCTGTCTGCTGCTTTTACAGATCCTGGGCTGGATGCTCTATTCCTGGAGCTGCTAGAAGACTAGTAACAGCCACTGGCCTCTGGTTTAATTGTTGTAGCCTGCGAGTCAAATGCCTAAGTCTTATATTGCTTATTGTAAAATGCTCATTACTCACTGGATAGCTAGCAGTGGGGGCAGCTCTAGTGTCAGGTAAATGTCTGCTGTCCCCCGCTTTTCTCACTGCTGCATCTTCTTCCAGGGCCACTGCAGGCAGTTCAGATATCCAGCCCCACTTCTTTCACCTGGCTCTCAGGGGCTGAGTCTGCCTAGCAACCAGTTTTAAATCACCAGGGCAGGTATATTAATTATGCTTGCAGAAAACTTATGACCCTGAATTAGGTGAAATTCTGATAAGACACCTGGACTAGACCCCTGCACCAGCAGAGTGGTCTGCACCCAGTAAATATCAACAAAAATCTATCTCTCCTTGCTTCATGGTTAACTGCCGACAACCTTCCTCCCCTCTTTTCTGCATTAACCATTTACTCTGACATGAAATGAGGCAAATGCCCTAAGATCCTGTATATTTAGCCTCTTTACATTTAAGAATACTTTTTTTTCTTCCTGTAACTGTTGTTTTCCCTCATAGATTTTTTTCCTCTTTATTCTAAACCCCTAGAGTATCTTAAACCTTCCTTCTTTATCACTCTTGATTTGTCTGACCATTCCCATTCCCCAGTCCAGTTCCTTGTCTCCCTTTCCTATTGTGAGTTAGAGGAAGACAATTCTTACAGAGGGGAGAAATAGAAACAGTGGGAGTCTCAGAGAAAACTACAGACTACAGCTGTAGTAGTCCTCCCTTTCAAACGCTGAGGTCCAACCTGTGGAGAAAAATGACTATTAGTCAGCCTGGAATGATAGCAGATGAGGATAAGGGTGTGTGGGGAGATTTCTTGCGAATTGAAAGCCTGGGATGGCCTGCTGAAAGAAAAGATTGTTAATCCAGTTACAGATGCTATTGGAAGCAGGATTAAGGAGGCAGGAAAAGACCAGGTTATGTCCTCTATGAGGATCTTAATATCTGAAAACAACAAGTCAAACAAAACATAACCTTGAAGACAACAGACCACACAATACACATAACGGGGTTCATAGACAATTAATAATAACTTCAACCTTAGTTCAGCCTCAGGTGGCTCATGTTGGACTATGATGTTCCAGGCAGGGACAGGGCCTGTAAATCTCTCCACTCTGAGGAGCTGTAAGCCCTGTCCCTGGAAGTCTCCCACCACCAAAAGAGATAAGAAGCCATAAATAAAAGTTCTTTGTTCTTTGAAATGTCACAAGTTTATACCTTTAAATTAACCCTAGGACTTTAAAATTTCAATTTAATGTAGCAAAATCACAAATCAGAGCAAACTGAAACACTTACTTATACAAAATTAGAGAGAAATTTTTATTAGCTAATGGGCTGATTCCTTCTCTGACAAAGAGCAAAAGAATCAGAAAAATAAATTTCAGCCAGGACCGGTTTGGCTCAGTGGATAGAGCATCAGCTTGTGGACTGAAGGGTCCCAGGTTCAATTCCGGTCAAAGTCATGTACCTTGGTTGTGGGCACATCCCCAGTAGAAGAGGTGCAGGAGGCAGCTGATCAATGTTTCTCTCTCATCAATGTTTCTAACTCTCTCTCCCTTTCCCTTCCTCTCTGTAAAAAAAATAATAATAAAATATATTAAAAATTTTTTTCAGCAGCTACTAAAGACTTTTGCATTCTGTCACAGCAGATCTCCCCTATATTTAAACAAATTAAACAATTAAAAGAATAACAAATATTCTCCTATGTACAGCCAGAAGGCACAAAGTAGCTTTCACCTCATACAGACCAGTTAATGAGCAGATAATTATGCCAAGACAGACAAACATCCATACTCACACTCTCTCAGTAGACTAGCCCAGACTGGAGCTGAGCAGATAAACAAAACAATGCCCAACTCCCAGATGGGCTTGTGGGCACTCCCAGCACCCATGCCCCAGAACAGAATTCTTGACCAATGTCTGGATGAGCACCTACTAGAGGAGTTAAAACTGCACCCAGTTCTCCTTCTCAGTAGCAAATTGGCTAGTCCCAAACAAACAAAAAACAGAGTGAACTTATAATTCCTTAATATAATTTGAATTCATTCACCTTTAGAGTCTCACATTTATATACTAGCTAGTCCAAGTTTTTTACTTCTACCAGATATTTACCCAGAGTTTAAACAGTCCACCTGACACCTGATTCCTGATTCATTTGCCTGAGGAAGCTATGGCTTCTAGGAAGGTGATCAAGTTCCCCCTTCCACTCACTTGGAGTGGGCTGACCTGATGGGGCCCCTACCTTACCGATTCTGTCAACTGGTCCAGAAATGTCCGTCTGCTCTCTTCAGATGCTGGTTGGGTCCTGGGCTGAAGTCCAGGGGAGCCTGGAATCCCCTGGTTCAATTCTGCTAAATCAGCAGAGCGGCACCTCTTGGAGGCCTATCTGTCTCCCCCGGGACCCCAAACCCAGTCCACTCACCAGAGGCTAAAAAGTCAAGCATGGGTTGGTTTTCCCGGAATCTCAGGGAACCAATGATGTTACAGAGAACCAGAATAATCAAACAATGCTCGGAGAGTTTGAAGTTACATTTATTATGTGTGGGTTCAGAGGAAAATGTCTCTCAAATTCTGGACCCCAACATGCAGGAATTTTCCTTATTTATATGTTTTAGCCTTCTTTGTCTCCCAAATACGGGATGTTTCCTGCTCCTTTTGCAAGTTCTTAAAGAGCCCCTAAGTGCTGAGGCCTTGAGACCTCAACCAATTGCATGGCCTGGTGCCAGCACTGATAATTTTGTCCAAGGAAGGCTTAATGACTTCTCTGGAGTGAGAGTAGTCTCATTTTCCTTATTATTTAAACAAGCAAACATTTACAGAAGCCAAATAGCAGAGTTAAAATTGCAAACAGCAGTTTTTATATAAGATGGATGTTTCAGGGTAAACACTGCATAGCACATAGTAGGTACCTAAAATCTATCACTAACTAATTGTATGCTAAATCATGAGTTATCAAAAACGATATACTTTTAAATTATCAAATTAAAACCTATTCATGCTAAATGCAATTCTATGAGCTACTGAATACTTACTATATTCCAATTTAGTGTTTTATATTCTTCACATGTATTTGCTTTTTTAAAGCTCAAAACAAAATGAAAAATGGAAAGGAAAGAACAAATGATACCTGTTCTTCTAGAGCACAGTAAGAAAGAAATATGAAATGAAGAAATACAGCAATACCAAAGCTAAAACTTTAATCAACAAAACTCCTTTCTTTAATCTAACTGCTCACAATCTTTAATCAGGAACTTATCTTAGTGCTTCATAAACATACTAAATTTGGAATGAGATGAATGTATAGCTGAAAACAAAATAATGTATCATTTTACTATGAGAGTTTACACAGCTTCAAAGAGCAGATGTTTTGGTTCTACCAAACGGTGGTTGACAAATTTGCTAGCAGTGGCAGGAGAAAATTAGTTTTCATTTTTAGAAATTATTTGATAGCATTTACAGACCTTTGCTATTTATCACATTGATTAAAAGCTGTCATTTGCAACATTTATAGTCTTCCAGTTATGTCAAAACAGTTTCTGGCCAATTCAAATGCTCTTCTGAAAAGGCATATTAAACCAAACCAGGCTATATATAATATCCTCTTTTCTTAGACAATACATCAACACTATGCAGTAAGGTGTATTCTTAATAGTATTGAGAATTCCAATGATTAAATTTGGAAGGATTCTTATCTATCACTTACAAACTTAAGATCTTTAGAGCTAAAGACTAATATGAATAGGTAAGAAATATTGCCTCCAAGTGTCATGATGAAATAGCTACAATTTCCATAAAAGCAACAATATCTCAAAGTCATTTATCCTATGAGGACAAATCTTAATTTCAGAAAAAAAAGCAAGATCATTTGTTAAAGCTTGTGAATTGGGAACTGAATTTCCATGAGGATTTCTCATGATCACCAGGAGTTTCTTATATGGATGCTGGAAAGAACCAAAAAAGGCAAGGCTCCACTTCCTTTCAATCATTTAATCTCAGGATTTGCCATGAGCTGACTCATGCATGCGTTTTTATTGAAAATCAAAACTTTTAAACACACTGAATAGTTTCAGTCTTTGATGAATTAATAGTTCTTATTTTGAAGAAAGGGCTTGTATCTAGATACTTTTTGAAAAATTCCTAAATAATAATAGCTTTTAACTAATGTGATCAGTATGCATTGTATATGTGCAGCATTTTAATACGCTTTATAAACACATAGCATATATATGTCATGAATTATTAAGGATTAAGAACGTAAAGCACCAAACAGACTTTGAAATTACAGCAGGAAAATTAAGGTTAGGTGGGGTAGATAAGAGATCAATCAAAGGACTTGTATGCATGCATATAAGCATAACCAATGAACATAGATGCTGGGGGATTAGGGTATGCCTGAGAGGGAGGGGGGCAATGGGGAAATATGTATAAAAAATTAATAAAAAAAAAGAACGACCAAACTACAGTTGTTGTTGTTTTTCCTGAAAATTAAAGGTATTTAATAAAAGTTTGTTATGTGGGTTCATTAAGGAAGAGTGTGTACTTGGTGAACATATTTTTATGTGTATTTTTTTCCTCATCTTTTGTTGTTGTTTTTATTGTTAACCCTCACCAGAGGATATCTTTTCCATTGATTTTTTAGAGAGAATGGAAGGAAGGGGGAGGAAGAGAGAGAAAGAGAAATATCCATGTGAGAGGCATACAGTGATTGGTTGCTTCCTGCAAATGCCCAAAGCCAGGGAACTAATTGGCAACCCAGGTACAAGATCTTGAGCCACACCGGCCAGAGCTATGTGTACTTTTGATGTGTTAGCTAAATGAAACTCAAAAAGAGAATATTAAAAGAATGAAAATACACAATAGATTCTTACAGAAACATCATTTGAGAGACCAGAGTTCTAAAATGAGGGAGAAAGGGAAATGATGAAAGTTTTGAATGAGTTAGTCTTATGATAGGGTTCCTGATTTTTTAGTATTCACTTTCATATTACATCAAACTTTACTTTTATCTTTTTTTCTTGCTTATAAAATAACTTCACATATATAAAAATACATTATTCTTAAAAATTAATATCTTAAAAATGTTTAATAAATTTAAAACACATCTTTTTTTTTATTTGATCCATAAGACTAAATAGGGTTCATCCCTGTTCTTTCTTTCTCATTGTTTTTCATTATAAAACATGCAGCTTCTGCCAAAACCGGTTTGGTTCAGTGGAGAGAGCATCAATCTGCGGACTGGAAGGTCCCAGGTTCGATTCTGGTCAAGGGAATATATCCTGGTTGCGGGCACGTCTCCAGTAAGGGGCATGCAGGAGGCAGCTGATCGATGTCTCTCTCTCATCGATGTTTCTAACTCTCTATCCCTCTCCCTTCCTCTCTGTAAAAAAACAATAAAAAATATTAAAAAAAAAAACATATAGCTTCTGAAATATATTATGATAAAGACAATTAATATGTATTTGTGTAAAATATTACTAAATGTATGCATTATTTCATATATGTAAACATCTAAAATATATTTTAAATCTATGTAGAAATATAATGGATATCAATATTATAACTGACATTTATATCCACTCAGTGAATATTAAGGACAATTCTTTTAGTGTGAAATGATGAATTGCTATAAACTGTTCCTGACATATACAAATGTGTACATTAATATAGCATGTGTATGTGTGTGAGAGAGAGTATGTGTATGTGTGTGTATGTGTGCATAATCTTGTTACAGGGTTTGGGCCTATATTAGGTGATTTGGGGAAGGTTTCAAAGCATAATAGCATAGCGATTTTGGTTTGAGGATTGTAAAAAAGTGGGATATATGATTGGATGTCAACTTTATTTGGAATATAATGTAGTGAACAATATAGTATTATTTATCATTGTCCTTCAGAATAATATTTTTGTTCAAGTATTTCTTTTAACACCTACCTATTTCAGAATCTGATTGTGATACTTGAACAACATTCACTCAAAGACAATGCTAGATGCTTTAAACAGGCTGGCTGAAAACGGTTTCTTCTTTGTTTAAAGAATTATTCTACTTGTAAGAATAAGCAAAGAAATGAATGCAAAGAGCCCAGTCTAGCATATCAATGAAGATCTGACTCTTAGGAAATTAACAACCCTGAGTAATGCTGCCTCCTGGAACACAGTCACGCCTGGAGATATCTTTATAAGGGGTGTCCATATGCAAACTGCCGAAACCTGTGTTTGTGTGAGTTGTTTGCCTCTTCTGTGTAATTTTTCTACTTATCCATTCTTTCCGGGAGATAGGGAGAGTTCTCTTCTTCCCTAGCATGATTATTTTATGTTCTTATACATAAAGGTGTTTATTAATTGTCTCTTCACACCATTGTCCTGCAGAAGAGGAGAATTAAAAGTATGTGTATGGCCATCAAGTACATTTGTTCCCTTTAATGTTGTAGTTTTTCCTTCGATAAGAGTCAATCTTGCAACCACTACAAACAAATACTCACAGAATCTGGACTCTTTCAGTACATAATAGGGGAGTTTGCTATGTGAAAGCAAAAAAAGAGCTGTTTATGAGGATGATAATAAACAGAATCACAAAGCCATCTTTATGATGCCTGATGTTAAAGCTACTCAGACTATAAGGTACTGCATAGCCCCACATGGTATGTAAAATCGGATTAAAAAAGCTTACCCTCCAGACCAGCACCACTACCCTAATGAAATCAAAATTATTTAATCTACATTATCCAAGTGGGAGACAGATATAGACAGATGATGATGATAGATAGATAGATAGATGATAGAATATATATACACACATATACACATATTTTATAGTATGTAAGAGTTACTAATTAATTCATTTAACAATTGTTCATTACTTATTTTATGTAAGGTGCTCTTTTATTTTATTATTATAAGGTGCTACAAAGAGAGAGAGATAAATAGATAGAGAGATCTACGTAAGAGAGAAACATCAATCGGTTGCCTTCTGTACATGCTTAAAGTATTATTTTAGTCACTGGGTTTTCAGCAGAACAAAAGCTATTACTCTTCTAGAAAAATATAGCTAAGTGAAACAGGTCAGAGAAAGATAAGTACTTTGATAGATCTTGATAGATCCTCCCTTCCCCCAACTGATGGGGGGAGTATGACATAACTTGTGGCTGAGACATTGAACCACAAATAGGCATGTATCTAGTGCTGACCCTGGGCCCCATGGCATGTTCACTGCTACTCATGTTGCGCTCTCCCAGTCTGCCAGTCAGCCAGGCTGGGTCACTCCTTCTTTACCCCTCCTCTAATCCTGGTCTTTCTACCCTCCTCCGTAATGAATCTCACTCATTAGTGTGTAATAAGCCTACTCTTTAGCATGCCTTGGTCTCCGACTCCCATTTCCTGAGCCTTGAACCTTACAGATCTCACTCATATGAGGAATCTGATAAACAAAATTGACATAGAAGCATGGGACAGACTGATGAACCTCAGAGAGAAGGCAGGGGTGGGAGGTGGCTGGGGAAGAGATTAATCAGGGAATTTATATGCATATATGCATAGCCCAGGGACATAGACAATAGTGTGATGATAGCCTGGGAAGGATGGGTGGTGGGTGGAGGAAGTATTTGGGGAAAAAAAGAGGGATATCTATAATACATTCAACAATAAAGATAAATTTTATAAAAAGAAAAAAAAATATTGTGCTGAGAGGAAAAAAGATCTACCTGACTATTGATATAACCATTCGGGAGGGATGACCATTTTAGCTAGGATGAGCATAACTATCTTGTAGGGCAGATAACATTTATATATGGACCTGAAATAAGTCAAAGAATAAGACTTGCCATTTAGTAAATGAGAAGTAGGATAGCCCCTCTCCTATATATAGCCTCTAATGAGCCAAGTTTCCAGTGTGCATGACCTTGAATTGGCCCTCGTCTGGCCTATGACTGCAACTGCATTAACCAACTGAACACAACAATGACAATAGTGACAGTCATTTTTTAAAAAAAAACACCTGGTAGCTTCCTTTTCTTCTCTCTTTGAATGTTTGTCATTGAAAGCCCAGAGCTTCCATGTTAGAAGTCTTTTGATCTAGGTCAAGAGACACATAAAAAGACTTTGTGTAGAGGCCATGTGTAGAAGAGAAGCCCTGGACTACAGGAGGAGGCGAGAGTGAGATTCAACCATCTTAGCTGATTATGACATGATGCGGACTCTTCAACATCCAGGACTGGTTTCATGGGCATTTGACCTGTTCACTCACAGAAGGACCTGTGCTTAGATGAATACTTCATTTGGTTCACTTCTCTGCTTTTGTCATTAAATTCTTAATAATCGTTAAAGCCACCTTTTACCTTATGTATCTGGCTCTGCTAAACGTGCCCAAAGTATTCAATGAGACCAGTTAAAGGACCGTAATTATTAGAAGTTGATAGTAACAACTGCAAATTCCTGAGAGACAAGATACATTTTATTTTAAAATATCAGGTTTAATCCATTAGGGAAGATTGTAGGTACAGCAAAAAATCTGAAGGTCTTTGTTTGGAAGAAATGAAATGTTGGAGATAGTGTTGAAGCAGGAATTTTAGGGGGATAGAGGCAATCTTTGAGATTTTTAAAACTGGGGTCCATAGAAAAGCATAGGGCTACAGACTGAGAGAAGGCACATTTCCATAACACAAGGAATTCAGGTGCAGTTACATCTCCATAAGGCAAGGAGGCAGCAAAAGATATATTTCCTTAAGACAAGGGGACTGGAAGTAGCCAAGAAAGGTTTATACTTACAAAATAAAGAGAAGGAAGCCCTTCATCCAGAAGGAGAAGAAAGCCCAAAGGGAAGAGGAAAACAATGAGTCCAGGAGTTACTATAGTAACCAGGCTAAGGGAATAGTGACCAATCAGATGGGATATCAAGGCACCAGGATCTGCAGCCTTTATAAGCTATAGGGAAGAGGGACTCAGTGGCACCCTTTCCCCTTCCCTACTTGGGAGTTCATTCTGTGGGACTCTTCCCTCTCCCCATCTGGAAGTCTGTACTTTTTCCTCAATAAATCTCCACTTTTGCTATACCACTTTCTGCCTGTGGATTCATTCTTTGATCCCTGTGGACAAAGAATCCAGGTTCCAGTCCAAAAAATTGGTATCAGTGTCTTCTTCTCAGCACTGGGCAGGCCATGCTGCAAGCCTGTGGACTGAACATGATAAAAAGTGAAGGGGTCTCTCCATTATGAATTAAATGATAGCACCCCTTTCGAAGCTTTAGGATGGAGGTGGAGAGATCTAAGGCCTCCATTTTATATAATGTCAGAGTTAAGGCATCATTATCTAGAACACCAGGGAAAGAATTTCCTCTCCAAGGTCTTTGCTATTATAAATTTACTAAACATCTGTATAGTGTTTTGTTTTGTTTTGTTTTGTTTTTTCCTAATGCAAAGATTAGCATAGAGTCAGAACTCATTAGTGTTGACTAAAGAAATTGCATTATTCAGTTAATCTGGACTATTTCTGATTCCTTCATGAGGCAGGTACAGTTGATCACATTACCAGGATTCAATCTAGTCCTAAATACCATAATATTTCAAGAGAGGTTGAATGTTCCATGGTCACTTTCTCTTCTTAATTAAGATTAATTATTCATTGATTAATTATTAATTGCTTCCTTTATACTTTTTTATTAGCACCTGAAGTTAGATTAATTGAAATAAAGTCAGATTTATTAGTCTTCCAAAAGAATTTGTTTCCTTTTACTCCACAGTCAAATCACTTCATTTTTGTCACCATTTTTGGAGGGCACTTGGTTTCTCTTTCTGCCAAGTAAACCTGTCCACCTATAGAAACCATGAAAGAATATTTTATGTCTTTTCTACGGTGCCATAGTATGAAATGAACTCTTTATGTTCAATACAGTTTGATTAAACAAATGCTCAACTTACGGCTTGCAGTTTTTCAATTCCCAGATACACTGTACTATATGTTATCATAAAAATGTCACCTCTCCTCTGTCCAGTATAAGAAAGCATTTTATAAGCCATGAAATGTATTTTAATTACTAATTTTAAAATGTATCCCTTTCTGTTTTTAACATTGCAACATTAATTCATGATAGATTCTGAAACCTGTATAAAGAAATTACATTAATATGTTTGTTTTCTCAACTCTAAAATAAAGGTAAATATATATATATATATATATACATATATATATATATATGTATATATATATATAATTTTTTATAACTGGAAGGTATAAACAATTCATTCCTAGAGTTACCTTATAAAAGTTCGTCTTACTTACAATGACAAAATAATTTCTAAACGCGCCTCAGGTAAACACATACTCTTCACTCTGGACTCTAGAGACCCAAGGAGTGACCTCAGGAGCCTTCTTGCCTCTCCTCCTTGCACTGCCCTCCTCACTCACTGCACTCCAGCCAGACTGACTTGCTACAGTTGGGAAATATATTCTTGTTCTCACCCCAGCTGTCTCACACATGTTCTTCCATCCACTTAGAAGGCACTTTCCCCAATCCTTTCCATTGCCTTACTCTACTTACTCTTTTACTTTAGTCTTCACATTTCACTCTTCCAGAAAATGTGACCCAACCACTTAGACCACCATTTGGTAAGATCTTACCCAGGTTTATTGCTTAATGACTCTTTCCTTCAGTGGTACGTAAGCACTGGGATTTTTGTCTTAATCATTGCTGAACTTGATGGATCCATCTTATATAAAAACTGTTGTTTGAAATTTTAACCCTGCTATTTGGCTTCTGTAGATGCTTTCTTGCTTAAATAATAAGGAAAATGAGACTACACTCACTTCAGAGAGGTCATTAAACCTTTCTCAGACAAAATTATCAGTGCTGGTACCAGGCCAGGCCTTTGGTTGAGGTCTCAAGGACCCAGCACATAAGGGCTCTTTAAAAATTTGCAAAAGGGGCTGGAAGCATCCCATATTTGGGAGACAAAGAAGGTAAAAAACATATAAATAGAGAAAATTCCTCCATATTGGGGCCCAGAATTTGAGAAACATTTTTCTCTGGACCCGCCATAATAAATGTAACTTCAAACTCTGAGCATTGTTTCATTTATTCTGGTCTTTTGTAAAAAACTCACAGCAGCTAAAACTAAGGTTGCACACATATTAGACAAATGGGTAAATAAAATAGAGGGGTGAGAATATACAATACATTTAAATGGTTCTTATACTGATTGCTTTTGTGCCTTCCATTCTTCTCTGCTCCCCACAGCCTCCCCTTTGCCATCTATCTCACAACTCCTTGTAGGATATTCTGCCTCATTCCTTTACTCTGGGCTCAACCTGGTGCCTTTATTGACCAACAGCATATTAGTAAATGTGAATAAGCAAAGGCAAGCTGACAGGAATAAGTTACAGATGTGTATTTTATTACTTAGTGCAACTACTAAGAAAATTGTACTAAATAATATACTGAAAAAAAAACAACAACAACACTACAAACAAATTAAAATTAAGTCTTCAAAAAACGTTCAGATATATGCAGGAAGACAAGCAAAAATAAAGTGAGCAATGAGCAACAGAGGAAAATAAGAAAAGAAATATTACAAATAAATGTTTTCCTAATATCCCAAGACCATTTCATTTGAAGCTGTTGTACCTCATGTATTCTTGTGATCCAGTCATCTTCATGTTATTTTGAAAACCTCTATTGAACTCAAAGTTACCAAGCTTCAAGAAATCAGAAGCCACTTTTTTTTATCTCCTCATTGTAAATGCATGCCACATAATGCCATTTGATTTATGTGTCTAGCAAAGTGGCACTACCAATGGATGGCTCCTGGGGGAAAGATTTAGTCCTCTCACATCCCTATCATCCATCCACTCCCAAACCACTTAAATTAATCTAAGTTAAAATGTCGTGCATGATATTCAAATGGAGCTTCAAGAGAATTCCCCCAGCTTCTCTCTTACAATAGTATTAGTTTCTCAGCTCTTCACACAGAAACTGTTAACACGTCAATGAGAACATTTTCTTTCTGTTTACCAGAGAGAATGTTTTGGGATACTTTTGTCTTTTTATCATATTTTAAAAAATCCAATCCAATTTAACATTTTTATATGAGATTTACAATTCAAGTGATAAACTTTTGCATTATCTGTTGCAAATCAGAAGTGCATGTGCAATACACAAAGATCCCTGAGTATAATACTTGTTTGGCTTTCCACATTATTAGTCTATCAATAAATTTTTAAATGTTCCCATGAATTTAATGATAAAGTTTATTTACTGATGGTGTTTTTTACTGAGGTTTTCATGGAGATGATTCAGTAAAATAAAAATGGACATTTTGAAAAATTTTCAACAATGACCAAAGAAACAGATGTTTGCATAAATTTGGGGTGATTGCTGTTAAATTACTTTGCTTGTTTGGTGGATCCTTTTATGGGATTGGAAATTGCTTTTCGGTATCCTCTATGACATATTTAAAAAGAATAGAATGACATAATGTTCTTTGTTACTAAGTCAAGATATTTTTTTTCTTATTTTTCATAACACCAATGCTTGATTTTTCTCTGTTTGGCACAAATTTCTACATTTTGTTAGGTCTGTTACTATTGATGTGTGGCTTAAATCTGTATTAGCTTTCTCTTAAGCAATGTCCATAGTTCTGAGTCCCAGTTTCAATGTCAAACAGTTCCTTATGTGTCCATGTCAGCAATGATATCTGGATAGTGGACAAATGATGGCAGTGCTGGTCCGACCCTCTCTGGTTTGGTCCTAGGCATCCTGTAGCGATGCACAGCTGCTGACTGCTAGCATGGCAAGGCATCTTCTCGTCTTCCATCTCTGGACTGTTTCTCCTCTTGTCTTCGTGGTTAGAGCAGACCTCTCAATTTCTCTCTGTTGCAGGAGTCCACATGGTCTTGGAGTTGTTATCTGTAAGTACATAAACATATTCTCAACCAAAAGTTAATAAAGGAATCTTTTCTATAAAATTGATTTGGGGTCCTTTTTATTTTTGCCCAATTTTCCTTTGGCTTACTTTATATTTATTTTTAAGATTAATCATATACCTGGAAATGAAATATAAGTCTATTATGTCCATACTTGGATTAAATGTAAGCATAAATAAGAAGGAAATCTCATGTTTGTACTTGAAGCATCTCAACAACTCAAATCCAAATTCATTCTAAGTCTCCTAGCTCTTAACAGGTACTAATGCAATCACTGTGGCAGTGGTTTCTGTTCCCTTTCTCTTTTGTAGAGGTGCACCAGGGAAGCCATGTATTTTTTAATAGTCTTGCATCTACATGTAGTTTTGAGACTGGCTCTGGCCATTGCAAAGTGAATGAAAGAGGTATGTGTGTGTCTTCTAGGCCAGGCCATTTGAATAAATAGAGTTCCATCTTCCACATTTTCTCTTTCTTGTCCTTTAATTTGGTTCCCCAGGCGATTGGCAAGTTTGCATACCAGTAGTTTACTCTGGAGAGTACTCAGAAACAACGCTTGTAAAAAAGTGAGGGGAGCAGGATGAAAGAGGGGGAGAAATTGAAGATTTTGCTCCACATTAGAGAGATGCATTAGCTAACCCCATGGTGAGTTACAAGGTAGAAAAGCATTTCAGAGATGATAGTAACTCTTGAAGCAATGAGATGACACCTTGTAACTCTATATTGACCAGTCATTAGTTGTAGATAGACTCTGAGGAGAAGAGGAACTTTGGGAAAGACATGTCTTTAGTCAAGGGGAACTCCTGGGAAATGCTCAGCTTGAGCCCTCAACAGCCAACATTCCTGTCAGTTGGAGAAATGAGTCCTCCAGTCCTAAGAAGGCAGAACCTCACAATATCCAGGATTCTTCCTCCACCCAGATGCAGACTCAAATGAATAGTAGTGTCATGACACAGAAGGATCCTGAGCACCTCAATGGCTATGTGAAGGGAAGCTACCCAGGGACATGCGCCAAAGATGAGGAAAACAAGTCCAATGTATTTTAGGGGCTAAAAGTCCACAGTCTAATTCTTGATCTGATATATATATGTGACTGATAAATGTTGTCCATTTTTTTTCAGAGTAATCTCTTTCTAATAGTGTCCTTTTCCCCCGTTGCCTTTTATGCTAAAAAAAATGAGAACTACACAGAACAATTATACAGATGGCATAATGTTTACTGGTATTGCAGGGAAACTCCTGTGAGGGGCTGTATTTCAGAGGCATAATATCTGAAGCTATTGATTTAAAATGTTCCACCCCCGAGGGATCTTAAACTACACAGCATTCTCTAGCCCAACTGTTTTCATGTGAGGTATTAAAATCCAGTGATTCTGCATATGTATTCATTATTAGAGTTGTAAGCACTTGTGGAAAGAAATGTTTGTTGCTATCCCCAACTTTTGAAGTTTAAAAGGTATAATTTAGTCTAAAATTGCTCTAACTCTCTAAGGGAGACAATATAGACAGGTCTATACACAGGGTCCTTCTGGAGATATACAACCTTAAATTCTTACATTTTTTAGTTGGAGCTCTAGAATAAAAATCTAGGGCTAAAAGATCAAACCATGTTCACTACACAGATAGAACTCAGGTATCTGAGAAAATCATGGTGCTCACATATAACTGTGTATAGAAAATGTTTCTTCATTGCAGGAACAGTTAAGTCAGTCTGAGTCTATCTAGGATATTGGAATGTGTGTGCTGAGGTGCACAGATTACCTTTCCCACATAAATGGCATGGTGTAGAGGTATAAAATGAACAGGAATACCTTACTTTATTTGTTGTTAATTTTTTCACAAATTGAAGGTTTGTGCTAACCCTGTGTTCAACAATTCTATCCGCACCTTTTTTTTTTTTCAAAAACATTTGCTCACTTTGTGTCTTTCTGTCACATTTTGGTAATTCTTACAAGATTTCATTATTATTATACTAGAGGCATGATGCCCTCACAGCCCTGGCTTTGTCTGGATGGTCGTCCCGAAGGTTGTTTGAATGGTTGTTCTGCTGTTGGTTCTAATTAGCATATTAGCTGTTTATTATATAGGATGTGTTATGGTGATCTGTCACCAGTGATCTTTAACCAGATGATTATTATTGTTTTTCACAGTAAAGTATTTTTAAATTAAGCTATGTACATTATATTTAGACAATTTTATTGCACATTTACTAAACTATAGAATCTTATAAACATATATGCAATGGAAACTAAACATTTTGTGTGAGTCTATTGCAATATTCAGTTTTCATGGTGGTCTAGAAACAAACTCGCACCATGTCTGAGGTATACCAGTATTAATACAATAGAATATTCATAGAAATTTAGAGATTTAGCTTAATCTTCCAAACCTAATTGAACCCCAATTTTAATATAGTCACAGGAAAATGAAGACTGGTTAGTATTGGTGGTGAACATGCAACTTTTAAAATAAAAGTGGTTATGGACTAGGATCCTAAGTACAACTCTTGTTACTTGTACATGACCATGGATTAGTCAGTGAGTCTTAAGCTCCTTATTAATAAAATTGAATAAATAATGTCTAGATCCTTTTGGTTTGTAAAGACAAAGTAATATACATACAAAGATTTTTATATGGTGGATCCTGGGGAGCAAGCATTCAAAATGCATTTTGTGTTTTTACTTTTACTATAATTTTGATTTAAGAACATATGAAAGCAAAGCTTCAGTTGAGATAGCTGTTTAAAAGGTAGCATGAGTTTCTTTGACTTCACTGATTTGCGGCTTCATTATAGTGTAGGACACATTATCAAACATGAAGTAGCTCAATGATTCAATCATCTAGCACAAAGGAATAAGCAGTTGTTGACAATGGAAATACATTTTAAGTGATTAAAAATTGTTATCTCATTTACATAATTCAAAAATAGCATTTAATTTGAAATGCAACTTAGTAATAAAGTAAGAGCCAAGTGATAGAGGGATCAGATATTCATGAAAAGATTGACTAAAATGTCAGTAAATATCTATTTAGTTTTATAATAACATATGCATATTTTTGATTATTAAATTATTCTTAAAATATTTGTTGCAACTTTTATAACCAGAATCTTGTAATGTCAGGCAACTCACTTCTTTAGAATTAATCTGTTGTAAAAATAGAATACTTTCTTTTTTTTCTTTAACTAAAATAAAGCAAACATATATCTTACTTTTCTATATATAGCATGTCTTCCTATTTACATTTTAATAATGCTATTTTGTGTTATTTCTTAATTTTAGAAGTATGTGATGATTCTAGATTTGAATGATTGTAGTTCAGCATGTGACTTCTATTGTGTTGATTCTATTGAAGTGATAGTGACAAAGGTAGACTACAGTCAGAGATATTATAAACCAAAAAAGACTGAATGCAATTTGAGAATAATGGTTATACAATTGGAACCCTATTATTGTTATGCTCTTTTAAACAATTACATAAATTTCTATCCTGGTTAAAAAAAAACAATTGCTTCTCTTTTTTCTGTTTATGTTATATTATAAAATTGAATAAATTTAGCTTACAAATTCCATACTTTAAATGAAATGCATGGTGAGGTAATAATTAATCTAAGTCAAGGTTCTTCAGCCTCAGCGCTGATGATATTTAGGGCTGGAACATTGTTTATTGCTGGGGAAGCTATCCTAAGCATTGTTGAGAAACATTCTGGGCTTCTACCCAATAGATGCCATACCCTTCCTTGCCTCAAGCCCAGTTGTGCAAACAAAAATACCTTCAGACAATACCAAATGTCCTCTTGGGAGCAAGTCACTACTGGTAGTTAGTGACTGACTGATCCAAGCAGACAGTAGACACAAGGAATCTGGTCAAAGTTACATTTAGAAGAACTTAAATAAGTACTTGCTCATATAATACTAGAGGCCCAGTGTATGAATTTGTGCACAGATGGGGTCCTGTGGCCTGTCCGGCAATCAGAGCCAATCAAGGCCATTTTTCCCAGTCCCTATTGGGACGAATTGGGCCGGCCTGCTAGGGGAGGAACCATGGGAAGTTGGCTATGAGAGCACACTGACCACCATGGGGCAGCTCATGGTTAGATTGTAGGGCAGCTGGTGGTCAGTGCACATCATGGCAACTGGGTTGACAGGTCCTTTGGTAATTATTGCTTAGGCATATATATATATATATATATATATATATATATATATATATGTGTGTGTGTGTGTGTGTGTGTGTGTATATATATATATATATGACCATATATAACTATATATAACCATATATAACCATATATAATATAATCATATATAATAAATTTTCTACACCGGGCCTCTGTCTATCTATCTATCAGACTAGAGGCCAGGTGTACAAAATTTGTGCACTGGGTGTGTGTCCCTAAACCCAGCCTGCACCCTCTCCAATCTAGGACACCTTGAGGGGTGACAGTTAGATACCTCTGGTAGGATCAAGCTTAAACAGGTAGTCAGACATCCTTCTGACAAACCAGGACTGCTGGCTCCCAACTGTTTGCCTGCCTGCCTTCCTGATTGTCCCTACCTGCTTCTGCCTACCAGCTGATCACCCCCTAACCACTGCCCTGCCAGCCTGATTGATGTCTAACTGCTCCCCTGTCAGCCTGATTGCCCCTAAATGCCCCCCCTCCCTTGCAGGCCTGGTCATCCATAACTGCCCTTCCATGCAGGTCTAGGTCTCCACCCAACTGCCCTTCCCTGTAAGCTCAGTTGCCCCCAACTTCCCTCCTCTCCTGGCCTGGTAACCCTTAACTACCGTCCCCTGCAGGCTTGATCACCACCAACTGCCCTCACTTTCAGGCCTGATTTCTCATAACTGCCTACATCTGCTGGCCATCTTGTGTCTATCTAGGGTCAGTCATCTTTGATCACATGGGGACAACCATCTTGTGTGCTGGAGTGATGGTCAATTTTCATATTACTCTTTTATTGGACAGGATAGAGGCTTGCTGCATGGGTAGGGCCAGCTGGTTTGCCCTGAAGGGTATCCAGGATCAGAGTGGGGGTTCCCTGGAGGAATGGGGTGACCTAGACAAGGGACCTGTCTTGGTTTTCAGGCCAACAATGCCCTCTTGGCAACCTAAGTAGAGGCCCTGGTATCTGAAATTTATTTTATTTTATTTTTTAAAATATATTTTATTGAATTTTTACAGAGAGGAAAGGAGAGGGATAGAAAGTTAGAAACACTGATGAAAGAGAAATATTTATTAGCTGCCTCCTGCATGCCCCCTACTAGGGATGTTCCCGCAATCAAGGTACATGCCCTTGATTGGAATCAAAACTGGGACCCTTCAGTCTGAAGGCTGACACTCTATCCACTGAGCCAAACCAGTTTTGGTTAGGATTTTTTTATCTTCAATAATTGAAACTTTCTAGCCTTTTAGCAGAGCCAACGGCAGGCCAGGGCTGCAGAATCTTTGCTTGCTCCGTCACAGTGGGTAACAATAGCCTCCTGCTCTTTTGAGCTCTGTGGCTGCTGCCATTTTTGTTGGGATTTATTTACCTTCTATAATTGAAACTTTGGAGGCCTGGGTTGACCTGGGTATGTAGAAAGCTAGGCTTCTTCCATTACCAGAGAAACCCAAGCCTCCTGCTTGCTTTGTGGCAGCAAACGTCTTGGTTGGGGGTTAATTTGTATAGTTGCTCCTGATTGGCTGGTGGACATGGCTGTGGGTGGAGTGGAGTGATGGTTAATTTGCATATTACTCTTTTATTAGATAGGATTATAATGAATGAAATTAAAAATGGATGTGAAGAGTTGGAAACTGGATATCTTTTTGTGCCATTCAAGTTATATGATATGTATCTACATCAGCTTTTATTTTTTACACTGCAAACTCAATATACAAATTTAAAAACATTTTATCTGCTTCTAAAAAGTCATATTCTGGCTAACATCTATGTTTAATAAAATCAGGTTAGAGAGTCATTAAAAACTTCCTACAGACTAGATGTCCACTACTAAACATTCTTTATAGCTACCATTAGAATGAACTATTTATTTTGTAATTTTTATTTATGTCTTATTTCCAATACTATCATATTATCTTTAAAAGGACAGAATTTGGGTCTGTATGAAACTTAAGTGTACCTGAATTTAGTAAACCTACCTAATATAATGTAGCATAAATGAGTTAATAATCTGATGGATTTATAAGTAAAAATAAACTAAGCATTGAATTACTAGAAAATACACTTAGAAGAAATTCTAGGGACACAGTGAAAACAATCTTGAGAGGAAAGTTCATAGCTCTACAAGCCCACTGCAGAAAATAGAAACAATGGTAATAAGTTACCTAATCCTACAAATCAAAGAGTTAGAAAGAGAGCAACAAGAAAAGCTCATTGTAAGCAGAAGGAAGGAAATAATAAAGATCAGAGCAGAGATAAACAAAATAGAGACAAAAAAAAAAAAACCACAATACAAAAGATCAACAAAACCAAGACTTGGTTCTTTGAAAGGATAAACAAGATTGATGAACCTCTAGCCAGGCTCATTAAGAAGCAAAAAGAGAAGACCCAAATAAACAAAATCAGAAATGAAAGAGGAGAAATAACAACAGACACCACCGAAATACAAAAGACTGCTAAAAAATACCATGAACAACTTTATTCCAACAAATTGGACAACCTGGAGGAAATGGACATATTCCTAGAAAAAATACAATCTTCCAAAACTCAATCAGGAACAATCTAATCATCTCAATAGGCCAATAAATATGGAAGAAATCTAAGCAGTCATCAAAAAGCTTCTAGCAAACAAAAGCCCGGGGCCAGACAGCTTCACAGGGGAGTTTTACCAAACATTCAAGGAAGAATTAAAACCTTTCCTCCTCAGACTATTCCAAAAAATTCAAGAAGAAGGAACACATCCCAGCTCATTCTATGAAGCCAGCATCACTCTAATACCAAAAACAGATAAAGACAAGGCAATGAAAGAAAATTAGACTAATATCCCTAATGCAAATAGATGCAAAAATCCTCAACAAAATTCTAGCAAATTGGATCCAGCAATACATCAAAAAATTATACATCATGACCAAATAGGATTTATCCAAAGGATGCAAGAATGGTACAATGTCCACAAATGAATAAATATGATACATCACATAAACAAATTGATAAATAAAAATTACATAATCTTATCAATTGATGCAGAAAAACCATTTGACAAAATCCAACACCCTTTCTTGATAAAAACTCTCAGCAAGGTGGGAATAGAAGGATCATACCTCAACATAATAAAAGCCATATATGATCAACTCACAGCCAACATCATACTTAATGGGCAAAAACTAAAACCATTTCCCCTAAGAACAGGAACAAGACAGGGATGCCCACTCTCACCACTCCTGTTCAACATAGTACTGGAAGTATTAGCCATTACAATTAGACAAAAAGAAGAAATAAAAGGCATCCAAATTGGAACAGAAGAAGTAAAGCTGTCCTTATTTGCAGATGACATGACATTGTACATAAAAAAACCGAAAGACTCCACCAAAAAATTATTAGACTTAATAAATGAATTCAGCAATTTAGCAGGATACAAAATCAATGCCAATAAATCTCAGGCATTTCTGTACACCAATAGTGAACTTACAGAAAAAGAGACTAAAAAATCAATCCCATTGACCATTGCACCAAAAAAAAATTAGGTATCTATTAATAAACTTAACTAAGAAGGTAAAAGACCTATATGTGGAAAACTACAGGACACTGAAAAAAGAAATAGAGGAAGACATAAACATATGAATGAACATACCATGTTCATGGATTGGTAGATTCAACATCATTAAAATATTCATACTACCCAAAACCATCTATAGATTTAATGCATTCCCCATTAAAATACCAACGGCATATTTCACAGACCTAAATCTCCAAAAATTCATCCTGTATTAAAAAAGACCCAAAATAGCCACAGCAATCCTGAGAAAGAAGAACAAAATAGGTGGGATCTCAATACCAGATTTCAAGCTGTATTACAAAGCCACTGTTCTCAAAACAGCCTGTTACTGGCACAAGAACAGACATATAGACCAATGGAATAGAATAAAGAACCCACATATTGACGTAAACTGTTATGCTCAATTAATATTTGACAAAGGAGGCATGAATATGCAATGAAGTCAAGATAGTCTCTTCAATAAATGCTGTTGGGAAAATTGGACAGATACATGCAAAAAAGTGAAACTATATTACCAACTTACACCATACCCAAAAATAAACTCAAAATAGATAAAGGACCTAAACACAAGACGGAAATCATAAAAATACTGGAGGAATCCACAGGCAACAAAATCTCAGACATATGCCACAGCAATTTCTTCACTGATACCGCTCGTATGGCAATGGAAACTAAAGAAAAAATAAACAAATGGGACTACATCAAAATAAAAAGCTTTTCACAGCAAAAGAAATCATCAACAAAACAACAAGAAAGCCCACTGTATGGGAGAACATATTTGCAAATGTTATCACTGATAAAGGTTTATTCTCCAACATCTACAGGGAACTTATACAACTTAATAAAAGGAAGATAAACAAGCCAATAAAAAATGGACAACGGACTTAAAAAGAATATTTTCAAAAGAAGACAGAAGGAAGGTTAAGAGACATGTGAAAGCATGCTCAAAATCTCTAATTATTTGATAGATGCAAATCAAAACAACAATATGCTACCATCTCACACCTGTCAGAAATGGCTATCAACAAATCAACAAAGGACAAGTGCTGGAGAGGATGTGGAGAAAAAGGGACCCTCATGCACTGCTGGTGGGAATGCAGACTGGTGCAGCTACTGTGGAAAATAGTATGGAGTTTCCTCAGAAAACTAAAACTGAACTCCCATTTGACCCAGGAATCCCACTTCTAGGAATATATCCCAAGAAACTAGAAAGATCCATCAGAAAGAATATATGTACTGATATGTTTATAGCAGCACAATTCACCATAGCTAAGATTTGGAAACAGCCTAAATGCCCATCAGCAGATGAGTGGATTAGAAAACTATGATACATCTACACAATGGAATTCTATGTTGCTATAAAAAAGAAGGAATTCTTACCATTTGCAGAAGCTTCGATGGACCTGGAGCACATTATGTTAAGTGAAATAAGCTAGGCAATGAAAGAAAAATACCACATGATATCACTCATTTATAGAAAATAAAGAATATTATAACCTGATGAACAGAAAGATAGATACAGAGGCAGTAAAGCAGTGAATAGACAGCAGGAAGGCTGGGGAGTGTTGGGGAGAGGGAGAAAGACATCAACCAAAGGACTTGGATGCATGCATATAAGCATGGCCAAGGGACAAAAGACACTGGGGGGAGTGAGATGATGGCATGCGATAGGGGTAGAAGAGACTGGGGAAGGTCAATGGGTAAAAAAAAGGAGATATATGTACTACTATTTGTAATACTTTAAACAATAAAAAATAAATAAAAAATGAAGCAATTCTGAAAAATAGTTATGCTGCTTTTTCACAGGAACAATCACAAGTCAATTCAGTTAGGATTTTGTTTTAAATTTTAGCTTTGGTTTTGCAGTAGCAGAGATTTTTATGCTGACATAATTTCTGATTTTGTGGTTTGTTTATTTATTTATTTTGATTAATGTATTACCTGTGTATTGCAATCACCAAAAATCATTCTTTGATAATTCCTACCTTAAAAATTATTGTATCCTTTCATCCTCCAGACCCTATATTTCTTCTTTTTTTACATTCCCAATTACCTTTCGTGTCTTATATCTAGTTATTCTTTTGTATTGAATCATTTGTCTCCCACATTCAAATATATATCAGCAGCCATTCTAACTGTATACAACCCTAATCTTTCCAAATTAATGGCTCAAGGCATAATTGATTCCATTATGAGACTACATCTATTTTTTTTCACAGTGTTTAATTGAATAATTATCACTGAATTGTAATAATCAATAGAATGTGAGAAGGAAAAAGGAAAAAGTTAAATTGTATTCTGGTGTAAATACATAGAAATCTCTCCTCCATATACTGAGGATTTTTTTAAAGGCTTGAAATATCTTAAAACTAACTAAATTTTGATATACAGATTTATGTAACTTAATTTAGGTAAAGTTTTTATCTGGAATAAAAGAAAAATGAAAAACATAATTAACTCCTTCATGCCTCGGTTTCTTAATAGTTGAATTACATGCTATTATATGAATTCTTCTCATTCTATAATATTATGCAGATTTCTATCTAAAAGTAATCTCTTTCTATGCTGAAATTCTATAGTTAATGTTTTTCAAATTTTATTCCAATTAACTTAATTTAAACTAAATAATATTTATTATCTATCTTTATAATGACAGGAAACTGAAACTTTTAGGATGTCTGGGTGTTTTCTCTTTCTTGTTAGCCTCTAGTCAATTGCTTGCAACTTTGTCACTATGCTATAAGAAAATAGGATTCCAATCGGATTTGGAATAAAAACTTAAAACCTTCATCTTCATCTATGTGATTAATTTTTTGGCTAATTTTCAAAGCACCTGCCTTGTCACTTCTATCTCAATCAGTATTCGTCATTTACAATGGCTTCATTCAGTTCTACAGACCAAGCCCCTTTTCTACTTCTAATGCATACTTGCTCTTCTATCTCATTATCATCTTTCAGGACTTAATGTAAATGTCACCTACTCAGGGAGCATTTCCTATATCAACATAAAATAATTAGTAAGAAAATGAAAAGTTTATTTTGGTTTGTGAACTATAAATTTCATGATTACTCTGTGAATGACTTTGCTTCTTCCACTGAATGTCAATGACTTTGATGACATTATCAACCATTGTGGATAATAAATTATAATACCCTAGGGGATTGTATGTAGAACCCCAAACTGATCGAGTTGAGATCTTGAATTTACTTGATTGAAAGCTGTAATAAATCATTATTACATGGATGAAATTTACTTTTAAATACTTCTAATATCTATCTATACATATCTATCTATCTATCTATCTATCTATCTATCATCTATCTTAATGACCAGTTGACCAGCTGGTCAGCTGGTAGCTATGGTGCCCATTGACCACTAGGGGTCAGACACTCAATGTAAAAATGGAAACCACAAGCATGGAAACATAAAACAGTATGATGAATCTCAGAGAGGACAAAAGAGGGGGAGGGTGGGAAAAGATTAATCAAAGATCTTATATGAATACTAGAGGCCCAGTGCATGGATTCGTGCACCAATGAGGTCCCTCAGTCTGGCTTGTAGAGATTGAGCCAAAATTGCTCTCCAGCATCTCTTAAACGGTCCCGGAATGTGAGAGGTTGCAGGCCAGGTCGAAGGACCCTACCAGTGCACAAATCCATGCACCGGGCTTTCAGTCTTATATAACAAAAGTCTAATATGCAAATTGTCCCCTTGGGAGTTCAACCACTCTCTATGACGTGTGCTGTCCACCAGCTCTTATTTTTTATGTTGTTTCAAGTAAAAGATCATATTAATATTATTATACTTAAAACAACTCACTGTGTATTAGTGTTCACATTTGCAGAGCTTAAGAGATCACACAGACCACAAGGTAGAGAACCAGAAACTAAAACCAAAGCTCCCATAGCTCATTTATTAGTGCAGCACTGAATATTGAGAAATGAGACAACTGTTATTGGCTAGACTAGAAAGACTAAGCTTATTTCTAACATGGAACGTCACAAAGTAGGGGAGACAAAGGTGGAAAGCACCACGGTAGAGATCTCAGCAGGTGTTTTATTGGAATTGGAGATGCTCAGACAACCTTGGCAACTTTTGGACCATCCTGGGCACCCAGCTAATGGCATGTTGTTCTCCTCCCATTGTTAGTCACCAGAGTTCCAGGCAATGCAACTTGACTATATTTCACTATGACCCCATTAAAAAGTTCAAGAGTGTTCTCTTATATTAAAGAGTGAAAAGAAGTATTCATTTTAACCTAAAGTATATAGTTTGAATCTGCCAATTATAAGTCTTTTGACTATCACTATTACTTTGACATATACCTCTTTCATTTGTAAATCTGAAGTTTATCTTGGAATTCTTACATGTCCTTCATGTAGAAATAGACATAAAACTAATTCTTCTAGTGATCAACTTGATACAATGCTATGTTAATCTACAGGCATGGTTATAAATTGTTGCTATTTATTCTAAAATTTACTTTTTTTTTTCTGGACAGATTGACCCTTTCAACTGGAGCACTGGGAGATAATATGACAACACTGGTATGCTCAGGTTCCTTTTCATTGACTTTATAATATGAAATTGAATGACTTCATAAATGCCCTTGTTGCCTTAACCATGTTAAGTCTAACAAGGTTAATAAGTTAAATTGTTTATCCCCATTTAAACCAGATGATTTCGTCCTCTTTAATGTTGCATAAATACTGAAAAAAACCTTTATATATTACTTGAATCAAATCTTTAGTAGTTAGATTTTTACAGCTAGTATGCCCATGAGTTGTAGCCAGAAAATTGACCATAATATGCTATATCTTTTCAATCAATTCAGAATCACTACGAGAAGATTTATCAAGATAAACTTGGAATCTACTTAAAGCAATAACAATAACAGCATTATTATGTTTGACAGTCACAAAAGGAGAACAACATTGCAACTGGCTCTCCATAAACTCTTGCCTTTATACACATTCTATTTTGTCTTAGGTCATTGTTCCACAAAAAAGAATTTTGCCAAAATACAGGCAAAATGGGCAGGAGACACCATTTTATATAATGACAATTTAACATCCCCCAAGAAGCACTGAGGTTGGTAAGAAAAATAAATATTCTTATGCTAAAATAAGAGAGAATTATCATTGAGCAGTAAAAACAGAGCATGTTTTTCAGAATAGCAACAAAGTGATGAAATACAAGCTGATACATGGATCTGCTGGGATACTGTACCACTTGATTTTACCCATCTCTTTACCTTGAGAAGCCCTAGATTTGCCTTAAGGATCTTAATGAACTACATGTGAGTTTAGCAAACCCTCCACTGTCCATTGTACATGTACATTATCCCATTTGTTCACCTCTTTCAAAAGTGAAATTTGGCTTTTTCTCTTCTCTGATCTTCACCTGACAGATCAGATGCCTAACTGAGTTGTCCTTAAAAGGAAGGGCAATGCTCACAATTGTTTTCCTGATATTACCCTTCCTTCATTTTGTTATTTATATCATAACCTTGAAATAAATTACATGTAATATGCATGAACCTTGCCACAGTCATGCCTCTCCTATTTGATATTGAATTTGAAATGTTGCATCAAGTTTGATATGTTACCAATAAAGCAATGTGTTTATAGCAAATATGAGTATTTTTTCCCAAATGTATATTATACATCTTCAAAACTCAGCATCTATCTGCCATGCTTGGATTCCTAGGTTAATTTCTGAGGAGTAAGTGAAGTGAGGTGCTTTTAGTAATTTAGAGATATTTTAAAAGGGATAGATGATATGTTATGGATTTTTTTTTCTAATTAATGCACAACAGAACACAGTAAATTATTGCAATTAAATTAGTTAAAAGTGGCATCAAAAGCAAATGCCAAATTGGCCATAAGCCTTTCTTTTGTGCAATACATTTTTTTTTCACATTTTCTGATCTGATAGTGTTACAAAACTAAAGGGCTCATTTGTGTGTGTGTATCAAAGTCCAATATTATATGAACAGAAGCTTACAGCAAAGAAAGTAGGGCTTTATTAGTGAACAAAATGGCCCATGCCGAGTCATATCTGTGCTAATGTTCACACACCTGGCTCCCAGTGGCTTTCAGAGGATGGGTTATAGAGGGGAAAAAATATGAATTGTGAAGACTAAGGGAGTTAGGGTCAAGGTCTCTACAGATCGGTTAGTGTTAGGGTAGAGGTTTTTGATCATTGCATCTCTTCATGAAGTCAGCCATGGTATCGCCTCACCTGGTGTCATAACTTTGCTGGGTCTGGCCTCTATGGTCACTAGACCACATGCTTTGTCTTTCCTGGGGCCTCCCTGGCTTGGGGACTTAATGATTAAGAGAATGGATGTGCAAGGGACAAACAGGCAGGTAAGTCAGGGTGCTGGAGGAGGCCAGTTTGCAACAAAAAGAGAAAAGGTCATGCTAACAAAATAGTTTCTGCACAATAGAGACTTTTCTAGTGAACCTAAGAAATTGTTTTTATAACTAAAAGAAATCGGTTGACAGGTCTCATGTACATCTTTGGCAAGCATATGTTCCCACCATGGGTTATATTTCTGCTTTCATTTTCTTACTAAAATCTTTCTCCCCTTCTTTTTTTTTGGTCCTTTGACAGCAATAATTCTCTTAAAGAGAGAAATAATATCTTATTTCTTTTCTTGAATGCTTTAAAAGAATTCTTCTTGAATGCTTTAAACGAATACCCTTGCAATCGAAATAGTAATACTCTGCTGGGGGAACTATAAATAAGATAAAAAAACAAATTAACAATTAGATAATTGTTTGGGTCCTAATGAGTATTTCTTTTTAAGAAAGGAAACATGAAGTCAAAAATATGAGGTTAACCTTTATATAAAGAATGGTATTCAAAGTGCTATTAAGTCATTAACTTTGGTAAATAGGCATTTAACCTTTGTCAAAATGCAACAGTGTTTAACCTTTGTGTTTAAAATAGTGCTTCTATTAGGTATGCTTCAGTTGCTGTAGATCAAATAGCAAGCAAACTGTCTCTTGACCTCAAATGTAAACTAATCCTGATGTGACCTTTGCTGGAAGTTAGCCCAAAGTTTGTTGAATTTTATTTTAAAACAGCAGTATTTTATTTTATTTTATTTTAATTTTGCAGACCCTTGCATATGTCCTACATCCTGTGGGGTGGAGTTAGTTCCAAAATGCTACATTGAAAAGCTGTTGCTGTTGAATTGGAAATTTTTTGTTTGTTTTTGTTTCTGGAGGCTGGAAGCAAAGAACATTCTCTTGGAAAAGTATGTTTTCACAGTATGTCCTGCCATATTTTGCAAACTCAGGAGGTTCAGATGAGCATTTACACTTTTGCTATGGAAAAGTACAATTCTACTTACTCACGGTTAATTTACAGTCACGGAGGAGAAAAGACATAATTTGATTTACCTGTTATGGGATAGCAATTGTGTAAAAAGCATCGTTTCAATTCAGAAAGAGCTATTTTCCTCCAGCCATTAGCATCAGTCACTCTTAGGGATCCACCAATACATTTAAAGTCATTTTCCTCTCTAATTAGTGCACAGGGCTCTGTCTTCTACAACAGATGTAATATATGCAAGCATCTCGGGGAGGGTATGTTTTTCTGAAAGTTGCTCACCTGCACAACCAGAAGGTTTTCAGGAGCCTCTGAAAATGTAAATTAAAAAATACAACTTTTCCATAAATAGGCACAAATAGCAAGTGAGTGAATTGGATCCTGCTGTCCTCAATTGCCTTCTCTCCTCTGCAGATCTTCAAACAGACGTTTGGAGCTGGTGTCGGGTAACAAAATTGGACACTCCAAACTATGCCTCTTTGGGATATTGCTTATTTTTAGGGGGTCATTTTTAAGAAACAAAAGACTCAGGAAAAATCTTTGACCTTGCCCTAACTACCTAAAAGAATTTACATAGAGGAGGTTCTGCTCCAGAAAGGGAGCTATCATTACAGATAACTACAGTTGAATATGAACTTGGTGTGGTAGACAAGGAGAAATCTAGCAAGGCCATTTTGATCCAAGTCATCAGTACCGGGAGCCAATTCCAGCATTTCATAATTACAAGAGTTTTTTCAAATGTTGAAACTTGGGGGCTCAACAAGGGCTAAGTCACATATATAATTACCTGTTAGAGTGGCTGAAAGGCACTTCCCACAAACCTGAATAAGATGATTGTTTGATGCCAGACAGCTCAGGGCTTCTCAGTCTACATGTTATTGCCTCCTGTTGGCCAAACACCTGAACAGCTGTAGGCTATTCCCAATCTGACAATGCTTCTGTATTCGACCCTTTGAAGTGTATTATCTCCACCTTGCCTTAGGACAAATTGTGTGAATAAAGAGCAAGGGGTCCTGAGACAGGGAGATCTTTAGCTACTTTAGCTGAAGCTTCTCTGACCCACAATATCTTTAAAATTATCTTTCGTCTTTGGACTCCTACTTGATCTATGTACAGCCTTTCTCCAGACTGCTGAACTCTTCATAATGCTGGGAAAAGAACATCAACATCTGGGTTTCATTGTTAAAGATGGCCCAGCAAAGATTTGTTCATCAAACATCTGTATTTCCATCTCCATGTTGCCTTTCTCCCCTTTGAAGCCAAACTACTACCCACTTTTCTTCTTATCTCAAGATGGCTTATACATAAGCCTCAACTGCTTGGTTTGTTCTGGGTCCCATATTCTTATGGGGCTCCTGCATGTAAATATATAATAAATTTGGTTAATTTATCCTGTTATTCTTCCTGATGTTGATTTAAGGCAAACGAGATGTTTTCTTCTCCTTCACTCTTATAAAAGTCTTCAAATGTAAAATCATGAAAAATAAATTATATGAGAATACATTCGCATTTTAAAGGAACATGTATCCTCCTTTCAGAGTATGTCTCTATAGTACAGTGGTACCTCGAGAAACGAGTGCCCTAACATACAAGATTTTTGAGATATGAGCTGTCAATCGAGCAATTTTTGCTTTGAAATATGAGCATCATTTGAGATAGGAGTAATTACGTGGATTGGCTGGCTGCACACGACCCACCAGTTTACCAGAACTCGAGCATCTCATAGTTTCCCACCCCTCAAGGTTACGGAATGAATTAAACTCGTATCTCGAGGTACCACTGTATAGCCTTTAACATTGCACTGAGAGCCATCATTTCACTGATACTTACATATTCTATAAATTGCAGATGTGAGAGGTTCCCAACCCCTCAATTTCCATTAGGCAATCACTACATTTTCACAGGGAAATTGACCCAAAGCTATCTAACCCAGGTAATAAACAAGACATCTCAATGAAACTTGGACTTTTCTTGCTCTCCCAGAAGCAAAGCGCTATACTTTACTTTGATGGCCAGACATTTTCCTTTGAGGGACTATAAACATCAAAGACATTGATCTAGAGTGTTTCTTCTGTTTAAAAAAGATAACTTGTGTCCTAGCCAGTTTGGCTTAGTTGGCAGAGTGCCGTCCTATGGACCAAAGAGTACTGGATTCCATTCTGGCTAAGTGCAAGTACCTTGATTGCAGGCTCCTCCTGCCCAAACCAGCCTAGGCCCTGGTCAGGCTCATGCAGCAGACAACCAATCAATCAGTTTCTCTCACATAGATGTTTCTGTCTGTCATTTCCTCTCACTTCCACTCTCCCTAGAAATCAATGGGAAAATATCCTTGGGTGAGGATTAACAACAACAACCAAAAAGAGCCCTTCTGCTTGCAGGCGTGGCTCAGTGGTTGAGCGTCCACCTATGAACCAAGAGATCATGGTTCATTTCCAGTTAGGGCACATGCCCAATTACAGTTCAGTCCCCAGTGTGGGGCATGCAGGCAGCTGACCAATGATTCTCTCTCATCATTGAAGTTTCTAAGTTTCTCTCCCTCTCTGAAATCAATATATATGTATATGTAGATACACTGAGGGCCAGATTATTATGAACTCTGAACACATAATAATCTGGCCACTCAGTGTATATACTATATAATAAAAGGTTAATATACAAATTGTCCCCTTGAACAGGAGTTTGATCAGCAGGCATGTCTCATCCCCATGACCAGGTTGGCTGGACCCCACCCATGCACAAATTCATGCATCGGGCCTCTAATATATATACACATACACACAGATTATTTATTATGTCAGGGATCATAATAATCTGACCACTCAGTGCAGTGTATATGTGTGTATGTATATATAGAAGTGGAGCCTGGTGCATGGAATTTGTGCATAGGGTGTGGGGGGGGGGGAATCCCTCAGCCCAACTTGTACCTTCTCCAATCAAGGAGCCCTCAGGGACATCCCTCTCACAATCCACAACCTCTGGTTCCTAACCACTCACCTGCCTGCCTGCACAACCATTCTGCCTGTCTGCCTGATCCCCCTAACTGCCCTCTCCTGCTGGCCTGGTCACCCCTATTATTTTTTTTTTAATCATATACCCTTCACACACAATTGTATTTGGCTTCTTATTGGCTTCTCCCTCTCACACAGTTTTTCTCTCTCCTTTATGTAACACTTTTTCCTACTGACTCATCATTTATAAAATTTTCTTTCCTCTTTATTTCCTACTTCTGTTCCATCATCCTTCTTCCCATCTTTCTCCTAACCTCCTCCCTCCTCACATTCCTTCTTTCCTTTATCTTTACCCCTGCCCTCCCTTCCCTTTTCCTTCCTTCCCACCTTAATTTTCTTCTTCACTTCCTCCCTCAGACCTGTTTTGCTCTCTCCCCTATTTCTTCCTTCTTCTCATTCTCCTTTTAAGCTCTACCAGCTCCCCTTTAAAACTTTTGTTCCCTTCTTCTTTCTTTCTCATCTCACTTTTCCCATACATTCTTCTCTACTTACTTCCACTGTTTTAATATCTACCTATTATTCACTATCACTTATCTTTATTCTTTTCTGACTCCTACTTTTAAAATCTGTCCCCAATACACAAATATATTTGATTTTCATTATAGCTCTTACAGTTTACTCACACATCCTCTTTCTTTTTTTTTAACTCTGCTCTCTACTGACTCCTTTATAAATTTCTTCCCTCCCTCCTTTTTTTTTAAATATATTTTTTGATTTTTTACAGAGAGGAAGAGAGAGGGATAGAGAGTTAGAAACATAGATCAGCTGCCTTCTGCATACCCCTTACTGGGGATGTGCCCACAACCAAGGTACATGCCCATGACTGGAATCGAACCAGGGACCTTCAGTCCATAGGCCAATGCACTATCCACTGAGCCAAACAGGTTTTGGCCCTCCCTCCTTTCTTAAAGCTTCTGATAAGAGGTGTGTTAACTCCCAGCCCAGGGCTCAGCCCTGGCCAGATATTCACTGCCTCCCCCTCTTCCCCGGTCTCCCCACTGCCATCCTGCTCCCAATCCCTTCCCAGGACACCTAGCCCAGTGAGGGTGGCCAAGACCTATTCAGCCCAGGCACTGCTGCTGCTGCAAAGCAGAAGTGCCTCCACCCAGAAGGCCGTGGACCATCCACCACTCTGTCCTGGACCTATGAGTGCCTCCCCACCAAAGGCCCATGCTGCAGGCCACTGCCCTCCTTCCACATCTGGGAGGGGCTTCCACTCCAACCTTCTCCAGGCCCACCTGCTCCCCCTTCCTGCGGTTGCCTCCCTGTCCCATGTGCAGCCCCACGTTTCCTTCCCTTCTCCATCCCTGCGTCTTTTTCTTGTTCCCTCCTCTCGCCCTGTCTTCATGCAGGCCTGCTTTTCTCTCTCTCTCTCCTTTCTCATCCCCTCCTATTATATCCTATCCTACCCGAGGCCTTGCAGCTGTCAGAGCAGAAGGCGGGTTGCAGGCTGCTGATCCAGTTGTGACTTGATGCTGTAATGGATAACTTGCGTATTTCTCTATTATTAGTATAGATTTAATTTAACAAGAGCCCTTCTGTATGTAAAGTTGGGAATTGATTTGTTCAAGCATTTTTTTTTCAACTATGAAGAACCAGCAACAAAATAATAAAATTATAAAAGAATTTAGAATAAGTAAAATTAAATATATATATATATTTTAAAAACTATTAACCCAGTTACCTGCTTTGCTTATACTACCAGAATAGGTTGTTATCTGGGTATGGATTCTCATCCCTGCTCTGGATTTACTAAATTTATGCTTCTCAGCTATAAGGCGTGGGTATAAATAGGCCTCAAATTAATGAGGAGAATGGGGAAAATCTTCTAAACTGAAATGTTTGCATTCCCTCCTTTAGAAATCTAATAGGAATGAAAATTGAACAAAAGTGAACATTATTAGTGAATATGTTAAAAACAGATAGGGATAACAGAAGATGTCTAAAAAATAATGAAACTCGATTATTATGATGGCAAAAAGTAGTCAAATAACATTGTTATTTTGATATTTGGAACCTTAATGGAGACATAATATATAATAAGTTGAACATATTTAAAGTATATAGTTTAAGCTTTGACATAAATATGTACCTATAAAATCATTAACTCAGTTAACTAATTGAATGTATCTATCACACACAAAAATTCTTTCTGCCCTTTAGTAATCCCTCTCCCTACTCCTGTCTGCTTTCCTTTTTTTTATCAGATGAATTGCAGAGCCCTCTGCCTCACCGGGTGCTGTTGGGGGTGGAGTTCTTACGAAACCCTGAGAAAAAGAATTGTCTGTCACTTACATGGGAGAAGGAGTGATTTCACTCACATGGAGTTAAATCCCTGTTGCTAAAGGCTCATTTCCCTTCATCCAGTCATGGAAGCGTAGCTGGGTTTCCAGTGAAGCTAGAAGCAGAACCAGGGTGCAGAGTTCCCTTTCCATGATGGAGAGAGGTCCAACACAGCATCAGGCGAGGTGTAGTCCCTTCTGTGAGAGGCTCCGCATGGCTGTGGGCCATCTGGGAGAATGTCAGGGAGCCAAGTGTGAGACATGAGCCAAGCATGCCGAGTTCTTTGTATGGGAGGCAAACGATCCATGTTTCTCTCTCAGATAGATGTCTCTCCCTGTTTCTCTCTCTCTTCCTTCTTCTTGTCTTTCTGTAAACAAAAAAATAGCAACCAAAAAATACATCCTCATATTCTCAAGTGAGGATTAAAAAAATTTCATCTTTCATTTTTTATAAAATCCATATTATCTATTTGTTCTTTTAAAACTTGTGTTTTATCTTCAAAATAGTTTGCCTAACCCAATACCCCAAATTATATTCCACTATGTTTTTTCATCTGTTTAGTTTTAAGATTTATATTTATGTCTTTAAATTTGGGTGTTAGCAATCAATTATAGTTCAAAGTAGAATCAAAGTTTACTTTTTTTCCTGTTTTGTTCTGTTTTGGTTTTGCATATGGATTTCCAATAAGACCATTCATTTAAAAGGTCATTTATTCTCCACTAAATTATCTTTGTACCTTTCTTGAAAATCAATATATGTAGACCTATTTCTAAACAATATTCTGCTCCATTGTTGTGTTTGCTTATCTTTATTCTAATGATGTCATACTATATTATTGAAGATGGACTAAATTTTCAGGTAGTATGAAAACTTTATATTTTTAAAAAAATTGCTTATTTTATTTGTCTGTTCGTATAATTTTGTAGAATCAGCTTAACAATATCTACATTTTATTATGTAGGTACTATTTTTACCAACATATTTTTTTCTAACACATATTACCTACTCAATGATTAAACATTAAATTGAGTCAGAAATATGATCATTTTCCTGTGTGTGTGTGTGTGTGTGTGTGTGTGTGTGTGTGTAATTCTATACCTCCATATTAGTGATGGATTGGTATAGAAAAAAACAGCCAAAATTCTATATTCAAGGTAATTGCTATGACTGACTTGTAAGAAAATTATTGCTGCTATATTGAGTCAGTTTAACTTCTTTAGTGGGAAGGATGGGCTCGGGGGAGAATCGCAAATGTTTTCTAAAGCAAAGCTTTATATATTGAATTTATTTTCCGGATTAATAGAGATTCTATCAACAAAGTGAGGTTCAAAAAGTTTTTTAAGTTTTAAGTTTACCATGATAGTTGGAAAGTTTTCGACATAGCTCTGTAAACATATTCTTCTAAGTCTGATAGATCTTTAAACTAGAAACAGAAATAAAACAGTGTCTTTGACACCCTTCTAGACTAAGGATTTAGGTTACAGAAACCATTTAATGGCTAATTCCTTTATATCAGATTACTTATTCTAGATAATTATTAGACCTCATATTTTTCTAATAATTATTGATCGTTTAATAAAACCAATTGAGGATACAATAATTCTCTACTCCTGCTTAATTTTCCATGCATTTAGTATACATGCTAATAAAATGTTAGATATCATTTATCACAATACTTCATAAGTTTAACTCTAACACATGCTAGCAGAGTGCACTGAAATGTGTGTGTGTGTGTGTGTGTGTGTGTGAGAGAGAGAGAGAGAGAGAGAGAGAGAGAGAGAGAGTGTGTGTGTAAAGTTGATGCTGCCACCTTAACTAAAAATATGCACTAAATGAAATTATAGCCCAACAAATGCATTTATTTTAATATAACATTGGAAGAAGACAATCTTGTGGATTTTCTTTGTCTAAAGAGCCCAGACTTCACACTCAATGCACTATTTTGGTTTATGTTACACTTTTCTTCAGTTATTAAAGTTCTGATTATCACATCACATAAAGATGATATGATGTTAAAGCTAAATATCTGATGTACTGACATAGCAGTTTATAAGGGGAAAACACACTGTTGACTAAGTTTTGGAGAGGTCTGGCCATCTGGAGTATCAGCGTGAAATTTGGTCTCTCCATTTACATCAGTGCAAAGGTTAGCCATGTTTTGTTTCTAAAATCTCACAGGGAATTAGACATGCACTTTTTCTGTGGTCTTTTCACCTCTCATTGTCTGCATACAGTGTAATAACATATGGGGGAAAACATGATAGTCAAAGCAATTATTTGTGGCTTCTGTCTTTACTGGAAACCCATCCATGGGAGAGGGAGAAACATGAAAGATCCACAGCATACATTTCTCTAGCTTCCTGGTTATTTTTAAAAGGTCATCTTGCTGATATACTGCTATGGCCTGAACACTTTGATTTTCAATTCATTAGAGCAATGCTTCTCAAAATATCTATTTTTACTAAGAGAACCTTAGTAAAAATTCCCCCGGCTGGTGTTGCTCAGTGGTTGAGCAGCGACCCATGAACAAGGAGGTCATGTGAGACTACAAAACATACAAAATACAAGCTCTATTTTGTAGGTACTGGATTCAAAAGACATAAAATCAAAAAATAAAAAAAAAGCCCTAACTGGTTCACTCAGTGGATAGAGTTTTGGCCTGCAGACCGAAGAGTCCCAGGTTTCATGTGGGTCAAGGGCATGTACCTTAATTGTGGGCACATGCCATGTAGGGGGAGTGCAGGAGGCAGCTGATTAATGTTTCTCAAAGATGTTTCTATCTCTCTCCCTTCCTCTCTGTAAAAAAAAAAAAAAAAAAAAATCAAAACAAAAGGCATAAAATTACTTTGTCAAAGTGCTCTATGTATTTTGAAATGCTTATACTCAACTCGGGCCTCTATTTCAATCTGTTTGGTATGCAACAGTAGTATCTCACCCTGTGGTTTTATTTCGTGTTTTCTTGATAAATTATAGTGAACATATTTTTATATGCTTATTGGCCATTTGTAAATCTTTTATAGTGAAGTGACTATTCAAGTTTAAATATTTTTAAAAAATCAGTTGCCTTATTACTGAATTGTAAGAGTTATTTATATATTCTGCATACAAGTACAATGACAGATACTCTTGTAAATAAATTTTCCCTGTCTGTGACTTGTCTTTTTATTTTCTTAATGGTGTCTTCCACACAGCGGAAGTTGTTTAATGGTTTGTGAGGCCAATTTATGAAGATTTTATTTTAGGTTTTTCATTTTTGTGACCTATGATGGAAATTTTATACTTTTAGGACTTAAGTTTAGGATTAAAATTTACTTCAATTTAAAATAAATTTTGTGAAATAAAAGTTAAGATTCAG
This sequence comes from Lasiurus borealis, assembly GCA_004026805.1. Lineage (NCBI taxonomy): Eukaryota > Metazoa > Chordata > Mammalia > Chiroptera > Vespertilionidae > Lasiurus > Lasiurus borealis. The sequence goes on from PVJN01006406.1 coordinate 45,904, forward strand.
TTTTTTCTATACCTGTATCTAATCTAGCACCACTTGTAGAAGTAAGTAGCATTTCACCATATTATTATGGCAGCATTTTTGTCAAAATTTAACTATCACATACACATGGGTCTATTTCTAAGTCTGTGTTCTATATCACTAATCTATAGGTCTCTCCTTATGCTAATACTAGACTCTCTCCATTACTGTACTTTATTCTGTCTTTAAATCAGGCAGTAAGTCTTCCAAATTCGTCTTTCTCATTCTGTATTGTTATGATTATTCTATATTGTTTCCTTTGCTATATAAATTTTAGAATTATTTGTCAAATCCTACAAAATGAAGTCCGCTGGAATTTTTATTGCTGTGAATTTGCATCTCATTTAGGATAGAACTGAAGACTTACTATTGAGTCTTCCAAACTATATACATGCATTTCTCCATTTAGTAGTAGCTTTTCAAAAGATAAATAGTTTCAGTGTAGAAATCTTATACATATTTTGTTAAATTAATGCCTATGTATTTCCTACTTTCAGGTGGTATTGTAAATTTTATTTTTAATTTTAGTCCCTAAGCATTCATTGCTAGTATATAGTAACACACTTGATCATTATACATAAATCATGTATCCCTTGGCCTAGCTAAATTCATGTTTGTTATTTCTATTAATTTTAATAGTTTTTTGGTGTTTTTTTTTTGGATGTTCTATACCAGTGGTTCTCAACCTTTCTAATGCCGTGGCCCTTTAATACAGTTTCTCATGTTGTGGTGACCCCCATCCATAAAATTATTTTTGTTGCTACTTCATAACTGTAATTTTGCTATGTTAATGAATCATAATGTAAATATCTGTGTTTTCCAAAGGTCTTAGGCGACCCTGCTAGTGGTTGCAACCCACAGGTTGAGAACAGCTGTTCTATACACTAATTTCTGTGGCTACTGTGTATCACTGCCTTCTTAGGATTAAGTAAAGACATCCTATTTGGATGCTGGGGATGATCTTGGTAGTCAATGTGCGGTTATCGGTGACTGCAGAGACTGCCTCAGCTGAAGGTGGCCAGCTCACCAAAAGGCGAACCCCTTCCTGAAGCCGAATGCGTTTGGCCATTCTCACTCCATAGACCCCAGGGGATTACTTGAGGCTTTGCTGATTTTCTATCTCTGCATCACTTCTCTCTTTACCCAATACTCCATCCTCTCCTTCCCTTCGGCACAGATTGACACCAGACGTGTTTCTAAATAAAATTCCTTTCTGTTAGCCTTCCGCTCAGTCTGCTTCTCAGGGAACCCAAATAGCAACAATGATCTTGCTTTCTATGAATTCTAATTTTCCCCCTCCATTCTAAGCTGTATGCCTTTTTTTTTTTCTTGCTTATTGCACCTGCTAGGGCGTCTAATGTTGAAATGGTGAGAGGGAATATACTTGGCATGTTTCAAAACTTATGGGAAAGGTGTTAAATCATTTAATTATATGTAATAACTTGAATAATTTTAATAGTTTCCTTTTATCAGGAAAAATAAACCTAATATAGTGTTTATTTGCCAAGATATTTTACCATAAATGAGTTATTGAATATATGCTATCTAATTTCTAAAGACTTGGGGTTTTCTAGCTATCCTACATAATAAAACCCTAATATGCAAATCAGCCTAATGGGGAATGACCAGTGGCTATGAGGCATGCTGACAACCAGGGAAGAGGCACCAATGCAGGAGCTGCCCCCTGGTGGTCAGTGTGCTCCCACAGGGGGAGCACTGGTCATCCAGAAACAGGGCTCATGGCTGGCAAGCACAGTGGCAGTGGTGGGAGCCACTCCTGCATGTGTGGCAGTGCTAAGGATCCTTTGGAGAGAATGTCTGATTGTAAGAGGGCACGGGCTGGGTTGAGGGAAACCCCTGTGCATGAATGTTGTCTACTGGGTACATTCGTGCATGGGGGAGGGAAGATCCCCTCAGCTCAGTCTGCACCCTCTCTAATCTGGGACTCCTTGGAGGATGTCCCTCTCACAAATCTGGACTGCTGGTTCCTAATAGCTCACCTGCTTGCCTGCCTGATTGCCCATAACTGACACCCCCAGTTTGCCTGATAGCCCCTAATTGCCCCCCCTGCCAGCCTGGTTACTCATAACTACCCCCCACCCTGCCAGCCTGGTCACTCATTACTTCCCCCTTATCAGCCTGGTGGTCCCCAACAATCCTCCTCTGCCCGCCTGGTCACTCCCTCACTACTCCCCAATCAGCCTGGTTGCTACCAACTGCCCCCCCTGTTAGTCTGCCATCCTAGTCACCCCTCATGATCCTCCCTGCCAGCCTAGTAGCCCCCAACTGCCACCCCTGCCAGTCTGGTTGCTGTAATTGTCACCCTGCTGGCCTGGTCTCTCCCAACTTTCCTCCTGTTGGCCTGGTCTCACCTCACTGCCTCCCCCTGCCAGCCTGATTGTCTCCAACTGCCCCACCACCACCACCCTGCTAGCCTGATTACCCCTCACAGCTCCCCTGCTGGCCTGGTCTCCCCATGCTGCCTGCTTGTTCAGTCGTTTGGTCATCCTCCTCTAACCCCCCTGCCGGCCTAGTCATGGGCAGCCATCTTGTGAAGCTGTGAGTGTCAATTTGCATATTACCTCTTTATTATATAGGATTATAAATTGTAAATGCATGCTGTTAAAAGTCTGTAAAGTATTGTCTTTCTTTAAACTCTTAACTTTTGCTTTGATAGCCATTTGAGTGGCTTGTGGATCAGCCTCAGCCTTTGAAAGCATGGTTTTGAGGTTTGTTTTAGTGGGGCCATAACTTCCCCTTGGGCTAGTTTAACCTCTGAAATTATAACCCTTCTACAGACTCTACTGAATTCCCTTGGCATTCAGCATATATTTGTCCTCCATTCTGTTTAGTTCAAATGCAAATGCTTATGCAATCCTATGCATGAGATTTGGGCATTGTTCAGCTTATAACTCCATTTAGTTTTTCATTTACTATCCTTGTGGAAATTCTTCCTCTTAATTCACCATTTAATATTAAGCAAAAACTCAAGGTCACACCTATATAGATCTATACTTCATAATTTAGGAAGTGGAGAGATTGTTGGGATTTCTGTAGATATTCAAAGTTAATTCTTAATTCTATCAGTGTTTTTCTTCAAAATTTGAATATTCATTTTATAACAGTTATTCTTACTGAAATGTGTTACCCAGAAATTGGATTCCCAAAAAGAACAGTGAGAAGCAAAGAAGGTGAGAAAAAATACTTCACTTTTATTATTGATGTCGTTATTATTCTTATCTAAAAGTCTTACCTTAGTCCTCCTTTAATTTTCCCTCACCCTTCTCCTAACCCTCACAGAGCTTTCACACTCATTTTATTTTTAGCACCTTTGACAAACTCTAATTCTATGAAGAGAGATACAAGGGTTATGACCCTTAGTTCTGCAGACTAAAATATAGTCTACTTGAAAGAGAACATAAAATAACTGAAATGTTAGATTCTCCTTAAAAGCCGGCTTTGTTTGGTTTCCAGCTGAGTTCTTCAAGTGGATCAGAGAGCAGACAAATTAATTGGTGCTTCTCTGAACCAGATAGTAGTGCCTATGGTTAGTTGCCCTTCCCCGATCATTGTAGCATTGAGTCTTAGGATGCTATTATGTGAGTGTTCTCTGGTGGTGGCGGTCCTGGGTCACAACCTGAGTTTGATAGCAACAATCACTGGTTCTTCAAAAGCCAAGTTTCAGACCTCATGCATTTTCTGACATTGATGTACTTCTGGGAAAAAAAAAATTCAGAGAACAGCCATGAACAAATATTCATTTTAAGAGTATCTTTAGAGGTTTGAGACTCAGAAATACATGAAAATAATAATTGCCAAACTGAGGACATGGCTGTTAGAATACATTTTGAATATTTTGCATGAAAATAAACTGGAAAAAAAGAAGGAAGGCAGTGGCGGGTGAATCTGATTTAACAGGCTACCCAAGTCTGAAGGTCAGACTGAGATGATGTGGTCCTCCACTGAATGGTGTTTGTATGGCTCCTCCATAACCAAACATTCAGATATCCTACCCACCTCTCAGAAATGTGCTGCAGAGACTCGGAAAGCATTGTGAGTTTCTCGAGGCAACAGGGAGAAGGGACAGCTGTGTTCCATGTGTTCTGGAAACTACTTTGCAGAGTGTTAACTCCATTCCTCAGGAGAATATTCCTTTGTCACAAATTCCAGTTTTTCCTTAGATAAGGATACCACAGACTCATAAAACTCAGAAAAATTAAAACTAGGACATTTGGGAGTTTGAGGAAAATTACACCATCATTTAGGATCTGCACTCTTTTTCTATCTTTATATTTAACTGGTGATACGCACTGAATAAAACACATTGGAGAAGTACCCTGAGTTTATTCTCTCAAATTTTATGTGACGTCATTACCAACTGTGTTACCAAGAGAATTTTCTCTTCACCCTCCTTTCCAAACCTCTACCTCTAAATGTGGGTGTGCTTATTCCTTTCCTTCTTCAAAATTCTCATGTGCCATTTTGGCAACTGATTTTCACTGCAGAAGACTTATTGCAACCAAAGTGCTCTGTTCATTATCTCCCTTCTCCACTTCAATCCCAAATATGCTGTAACTTGGTAATATTTTATTTATGTAATCCCTCTTCTTTGTCATAAACCAAAGTAAATCCAATAGTTTTCTTATGATCTTATGCATTTCAACTGAGTTTAAATGAATTGGTCAATTCCTGAGCACTTCTGGCTTATTCTAAGTAGAAAAATGTTATGTCAAAAAGGGCTTTATCCACCACCTGTTGTATGAAAACATATAGATCAATAATTAGACATTTTTATAGTTTCTTATCCTCTCTTGGTTTAGGACTCTAACTCTAGTGTGTACTTTGGAGAAGGAAAAAAAAATAGCTCCTTAATTTTTTTCCCATATTGCATATTTTAAAAAATTATTTTGCTTTAATCTCTAAAATACCTTTAGCATTTTCATTCTACTTCTAGAACCATAAATTAGACTTTCTTTAATTAATTACTGGATTATAAAGAAATTTGGGGTTTACTATTGTCATCCTCTCTAATAAAAGAGTAATATGCAAATTGACCATACATCCCCTACACCCACCAGCCACGCCCATCAGCCAATCAGAGCGAGCATGCAAATTAACCCAAACAAGGTGGCTACAGCCACAGAGACAGCAGGCGAGAGGCTTGGGTTGCCCCTGGGGTTGGAGGAAGCCAAGCCTTCAGCACACCTTGTTGGGCTCTGCTTAAGGCAACAAAGTTTTAATTGTAGAAGATGAATCCCAGATACCATAGCCTCCACCTGGGTCATTGGGAGGCATGGCCGGCTTGCAAACCACCACAGGCCCCTCGCCCAGGATACTCCATGCCCCAAGGGAAAACCCACCCTGATCCAGGACACCCTTCAGGGCAAATCAGCTGGCCCCCACCTGTGTACCAGGCCTCTATCCTATCTAATAAAAGAGTAATATGCAGATTGACCATCACTCTAACACACAAGATGACACACATGTCATGTGTTCAAAAGATCCTGCCCCCATGTACACACAGAGATGGCCAGCAGGGGAGGGCATTGGAAGGGACCAGGCCTGCAAGGGAGGGCAATTGTGGGCGATCAGGCCAGCAGAGTAAGGTAGTTGGGAGGGACCAGGGTGGCAGAGGAGGGAAGTTGTGGGTAACCAGACCTGCAGGGGAGGGCATTTAGGGGCAAACAGGCCTTCAGGGGAGCAGTTAGGCATTAACTAGGGTGGCAGGGAAGTGTTTAGGGGGTGATCAGACTAGCAGGCAGAAGTGGTTAGGAGCAATCAGGAAGGCAGGCAGGTGAGCAGTTGGAAGCCAGCAGTTCTGGATTATGAGAGGGATGTCCGACTGCCTATTTAGGCCCGATCCTACCTGGACATCCTTCAAGGGTTCCCAGATTGGAGAGGGAGCAGGCTGGGGTGAAGGACACCCTCCCCCATGCATGAATTTTGTGCACTGGGCCTCTAGTATATAAGTAAAATGATATGATTAGGCCAAGAATTAAGAATACCTAATCTCTGCCCTCTAACATGTAACTGTGTTTCCTGAGCAACTTGAATAAATTCTATTGAGAAACAGCACACAGCAGTGCAAAGAAACACTGTTACCCACAAGGCTCTGAATCCCAACACACATAGAGGTTTGATGAGACTGAGTTACATGAAGAAGCCCTTTCTTAAACTGAAATTTCTAAATGAACTAGAGTCAAAGCCAACAAAAATATTCAATTTGCCCACTTTCAACTCACTCTCAAAGTTAATAAGACATTTTACCAATTCAAGGTAAAGTATGTAAAGATGAGGATGAAAATGAGGAATCAAAGGGGAAGTAGGAAATTCGGTCCCAGTGTTTCAGTGTTATTGGATTAGGACTCTTATTCCACGTATTTTTTAGGAGGGTGTCCCAGCAACAATTGCACCAGACAAATTTACACGGGGAAGGAAGACCTTGTTCAGAGGTATGGCCATTGGGGAGAGAGAGATCAGAACATTGGGAGAATTTTTAAGGGTAGGGGTCAGGGAAATCATAGACCATCTGCACTGGCTAGTTGGCCTTTTCCAAAGAGAAAGTAAACTTTCTTCCATCTTTGGACCAAAGCTAATTTTACAACTTGGAGAAATCCCTCACTGAAGTTAGGCTCCTGCCCTCTCACTGGGAAGTAAGGGGATCATCTTCCTTGATGATTAGATTTCAGAGGGATATTTCCCAGAACTGAGAAAGACCATTCTAGGTTATAAAACTGGCTGAAGACTTTATAAAAAATATATATATATATCTCTTACATGGGCAAAGAAATAATTTCCAATGAGATTAATGCACAAAGATTTATAAAGTAAATGCTCTAAGGAAAAAAGGAGGACTAATGTGGTTAACCTATCTGGATACTGAAAGAACTAGTGACCCGGAGATCAGGGACGTAAAGGCAGGAAGTAGCTCATCTAACATTTTGATAAACTGAGAGACACACTAAGGCCATCTTAGTCATAAGGAATAGCTACATAGGAACTACCCCTGAAACTATCATCTTAGCCATACAAGAGTGTGAAGAATATATTTTAAAAAAGTGATAATTAGATATGACATTAGCCTGAAATTCCAAAATAGAATTGTAAAGAGAGATGAACTGAACAAAACATAAGAATTCTTGCCTGGTTTGGACTGAGGAAGCTACTACCAGGCAAGAGGCTTGACCTAAACTGGACAACAACAAAAGTTACCATCCTAGAGGCACATAGTTTTTGCTTCCCATTCTCATTTTTTCTCACTTCTGTTGGATTAATACCTACCCTATAGATAGATAAATCTTCATTTACCTTAATTACAGTATGTTGAATTCTGAAATACGTCAGGAGCTGCACTGGGTAGTCAGAAATCAGAGAGATATGAGCAGTATAAAACTCAGTGTAGAGAATTCCCATAGGCCTCTAACTGGTTTTGCTCAGTGGATAGAGTGTCAGCCTGTGGACTCAAGGATCCCAAGTTCGATTCCGGTCAAGGGCATGTACCTTGGTTGTGGGCACATCCCTAGTAGTGGGTGTGCAGGAGGCAGCCAATTGATGTTTCTCTCTCATCAATGTCTCTGACTCACTCTCCCTCTCCCTTCCTCTCTGTAAAAAATCAATAAAATATATTTATAAATAAATAAATAAGTGATAATAAAAGATTAATATGCAAATAGAGCAAATGGCAGAACAACCCAACAACCAGTTGCTATGACATGCACTGACCTCCAGGAGGTGTGTATAGAACATGGTGGGCACTGGCTGTGGTGGAATGGTGGAGCAGGTCAGCAGGGGCGCCAGACCAAGGCAGGACATCAGTCAGTGTCATCCGGGCAAGCCTCTGGTGGTTACAGAAGATTGTTTGTTCCCTCGTGTTGTGGTCTTGCCCAGTGCTCTCACCCAATGCCAGTGACAGCCCTGCTTGCATCTGTAGCTGGTGCTGGAGCCACTGCTAGCACTTGCTGCTGGCGCCCTATGCCTGTCCTGGCCACTGGACACCATCAGTGGGTGCAAGTTTCCTCTGCCAGCCCTGATCGCTCCTGATGGCTTATCCACTTCCCTCTGCTCCTGAAGGGTGATTGGGGCGGCAGGCACTGCTCACACCTGCTGATGGTTCTGGTCCCAATCACTCTGCATCATTGGAAGGTGTGAGCAGGGACAGCACGGAAGTGGCAACAGCGATGGGAGCGGGGCTGCCAGCACACAGGGGGACAGGGGTCATGGACCGAGACCTGCCCTGTGCCTACCGCAGCCTCATGGCTGATAGTTCCTTTCAAGGTGCATGAATTTGTGCACTGGACCCCTAGTTACAGTATAATGAATAAATGCTATGATAGATATAGGCATATCCTGTTAAAATGGTCATTTAATTTATCTTTACTTTGGGAGAGGGATAGATCAGAGAGGGTACTCAATAGCAGATAACACTGAAACACACCCTAATGCTATCACTCTTTGCTCAAAAAATCCATTAATATTACACCCTAAAATGCGCAAACTCTTTAAGATGAGTCTGACATCAGCTTCCCTTCTCACACCCTGGAGGCAGTATAATTGGATTGCATAAAATCAACTCCATAGGCCTTAATAATTTCCCAGAATTCTAACTTCAATTATGACATTTCCTCCAACTAAAATATTCCACTTCCAGCTACATATATATCCAAATTCAACCTCTCCTTCAAGGCCCAAATTCACATCTTCCAGGAAATGGAAGAGCTAACTTGAAATGAAACATAAGAAGTCATTCCTCTTCTGGTGTTCTTTACTGATCATTGTATGATGTTTCCCTTTGGAGAAAAGTCCCTCTCATACATTCTTTGACTTTTTCAGAGTCTAAGTAGATTCCTCTCTAGTGACTTCAGTTGAAAAAGAAAGCTCTTTTTTATTAAAATCCTATTAATTTTAATAGTATTTTTAATAGTTTTAATTGGCCGTAGTATAAAACATGAATAAACAAATGGATACAAATTGCAGGTTACTTTCGGGCAAAGTTACTGTTTTATTCATTTCTAAATTCCAACATTTTGTCAAAGTATCTTCTATATTGTAGCCTTCTAATTAAAAGAATTAATGTTGTCTCTATTCATACCCTGTTTCCCACAGATATCTTAGTATTGCTGTATCAATTGGTTAAATATATGATTATGAAATACTTGAATCAATTCCATCCAATTCTGAATTTCTTGAGTGTTATTTTAATAATATATCTCTTTTTCTAATTTTTTCAGTACTCTGCTTTTCACTCTGTCACTGCGTGGGTCTCTGATTTTCATGGTTAAATGATATTATAATCTATTCTGTGTTATAAATATATCCTTAAGTATTTTTGCTTCCTAACAGCAGTTCTAATACAAAGGTGGGGCATTTAGATTCTAGATCTGCAGGAAAAGAACCAAGGAAACAAATGTTTCTTTTGTACCTGCCCTAGAGGAAGAGATGCACAGATTAATGTCCCCTCCCCAGCCCAATCTCAGTCCATGCTCAGCAGCTGACCCAGTCTGCTTTCCTGAGAAACTGAACCTTTAGGTGTGAACTTCTCTCCTACTGAGCCCTATGTCCCCCACCCCCTTTTCTTTCTTCATTTTTTATGGACTCTGAGAAGAAAGCTAAATTTATTTCTCCTCTAAAGACTTTTTCTTTGTACTTTTTCCCAAAGATCTCTGTCTTTATATTTTCTTTCTGGTTAGTTCCTTTTTTCTAGACTACATCCAGCTAAAAATAAATAAATAAATAAATAAATAAATAAAATAAAGCAAGTGCTTTACTATTAGCCCTGTTATCACTTCTCTCCCCTTCTATTATTATTATTATTATTATTATTATTATTATTATTATTGTTTTAATCCTCACCTGAGGATATTTTTTCATTGATTTTCAGAGTGGAACAGAAAGGGAAAGACAGAGAGAAACATCAATGTGAGAGAATCACATTGATTGGTTGTCTCCTGCTTGATCCCAACCAGAACCCTAGCTGGAGCCTGCAATCTAGGTACATGCCCTTGACCAGAATGGAACCCGGGACCTTTTGATCTGCAGGCTGAGGGAATCTGGCTATCCCTTCCCTTCTTTGTATGACTATCTTAAATACAGGGTTTTCCCTATGTTCTTATTTACCCTTGTGTTTGCTAATTAACTTTAATCTTTTGTCTAGTCAACATCAGGGCAACTGTTAAGAAAAGTCACTGATGATTTCCGGTTACCTGACCTTTGGAATCCTGACCTTTTCAAATATTGGATCCTTTGACATTGTTGTTCCCCATCTATTCTTGGTATTTCCTTTTTTTTTTTTTTTTTAATGTTTTGTGACAAATCTCTATCTTTTTACCTTCTTCTGACCCTTCCATTCTGATATTTAAGTTTGTTGCTTACCCTTTCCTTTTACTGAGAGAGTTTCTAAAGGAAGAACTCTCTAACATGTATATAAATTCCACCACTTCACAGGGTGGCGTAGGAAGTGAGGCCGAAGGAAACTGAGAAAGCTTTATCAACACCTACTGAATGAAAACGGGAACTCACGTACAGTGTTTCGATTTTTCACTTTCTCTATATCCCTTGGAGTTAAAGAGATTTTTAAAAAATATTGAATTGCTTCACCCAAAATTAATCTTATAAGCAGCTCTCCTTCCCAGAAATTTTTGTAGACCTGTGCTTTTGATGTGTTGGGAAAGAGTGAGAATAAGACAGGTTCACTTCCTTTATGATTGTTCCTGTAGATGTCATGGACTGCCAGATAGTGCCAGCCAATCATGATGACTGATCACTAGACAGGAGAACAGGAAGGGAGGTTTTTGTTTGGTTTGTCTGTTTGTACTCCTTCGTGACAAGGTTTGCCTTGGGCTTTTTTTCTCCAGAGAAGATATCCTTAGGGTGAGGACCAGCTGCCAGCCTCTGTCACAGCTGACAACCATCATTTCCTCTGCTGCGAGGTTATCAGGAACCTAGCATTTCACATTTGCTTGACCTCCCCTACTCATGCTCTAAGGATAGCACCAGGCCATTAGCAAATTATCTTAAGAGCAGTCGGTAAACTGCAGAAAGAGGGAAAGGGAATGAGTTTCTTTTCAGAACCTTGGCTTTTATGGCACAATCAGAATACATTCCCGATCAAATGGTGTGAAGTTGTTAGTTTGAATTTGCTTTGTTTTGCTTTCCTCACAATGAGGATGACACAGTTATGATGGTACCTTGCTTTTGCAGTAGGGTTCATATTGAAAACGAAGGGTTCTTATGACTCTGATTGAATTTGGTTTTCAAGTCTTGCTCTAGAAATCATCTCTCTTCCTGTGTCTATGCTCATCATAGTCCTGGTGTTTGCTCCAAGAGTCCGCAACCGCTGGGGCCCCAGAAGACAGCCTTTACCTGATCAGTGGTCACACTGGCTGGACCTCAGCAGGCTACTGAGAGCATCTTGACCTGAGTTATGTTTCAGCTCCTGAGACCTCGGGTGGAATGATATCCTGGCTACTTTCCCATAAAACCAGTCGGACGAAGACTGGACCAGACCTCAGAGCGATCCTCCAGACCCAAAGTCATAATTTATCACCCTCTCCCCACCTCCACCCAATCAGTCCCAGCATCTGCTAACCAAGGTGTCTGATGATGTTTGCCTTATAAAATGAGAACCTAAACATATGGGTCATCGGAGAGTTTGGGCGTTTGAGCTTTGCTTCCCATTCTCCTGGATGGCTCTCTTCAGAGTTAAATAGTCACAGTTTCTCCACTGCAATTCTTCTTGTCTAGTGCTTGGCTCTGTTAGTGCTGGGTAGACAAAGTCTTTCTCTTCTGTAATAATACGAAGATGCAGAAACGCAAAGATAAAATATAGTTGTTCAGAACTCCAAATTATGAAAAGATATATAGGTCTTGCTAATTTATGCAAATGTTTTCACAAAAAAATAAATTGTAGTCGAATTCTCTTGGAAGTAAAATTAGATCTTAAACTAGGAACAGGACCTGCATCAGCAGTATTCTGGAAATGACTTCTGGGAGTATTCCTCGAAGTTTGGCTAAAAAATGATAAATTATTCTCAGCTAGTAAGAAAAAATAAAACTGCAAGGCAAATTAACTTATTAAGCCTAGTTTAGCATTTGAAACAATAAAATAAGAGATTTGGCATCATGTTAGAGTAATAAAATAGAGGTTTGAAAAAGTGTATCCTAATATTGTTCTAATACTAGAGGCCTGGTACATGAAAATTCATGCACTGGAGGGATTCCTCAGCCTGGCCTGCACAATCTTGCAGTCTGGGACCCCTTGGGGGATGTCCATGTGCCGGCTTAGTCTGGCGGTTAGTCTGGCTGTTAGACAGCCTTAGTGCTGCTGTGGAGGCAGGAGAGGTTCCCACTACCGCTACTGCTCTTGCCAGCCATGAGCCAGCTTCTGGATGAGCAGCACCCCTCTGTGGAAGCGCACTGACTAACAGGGGGCAGCTCCTGTGTTGTTCGTCTTCCCCCTGGTGGTCAATGAATATCATAGCAACTAGTCATTCCTGGTCCCTTCTGCTTTTAGGGCCAATTTACATATTAGTCTTTTATCCTATTTATTATATAGCATAAACTAAAATTAATTGGGTAAGCTTTTTCTGACTAATGTGAACTAGTCAGTAACTAACGAATACTACTACCCCACACGCAATCTGCGGCAGCTGGGCACACCAGCTCAGCAGGCTGCACTCTGCTGTGCTTTGACTTGGGGCAGAGGCTCTGGGTAGCGGCTTTCATCCCAGCTCTGAAAATGAAATGGAATCTCTTCTTGGTGCGATGGAGGGAGATGGGACCTTGGAAACTCAGGGGTTTAATCTCTCAGAAATAACACTTTCCACAATCCCTCATCCTCCTCATGGGGCCTCCAGGAATTCTTATTCCAGCGACACCCCAAGATACCTTCTTTCACAGGCACCCCGTGGACACAGAGGACACCCTCCATCTAATCCTATCATTATCACGGACCACTGCAAGGTGACAGAATGAAGAGTTTGAATTTAGATTTAAGGTTAAAGAAAAAGAAGAAGGTAAGGGAAAGGGAGGGGAAGAGTGAGGGAAGGAGGAAGGGAAGGAAGGAAGGAAAAGAAGGAAGGAAGGAAGAAGGAAGGAAGGAACGAGGGAAGGAAGGAAGGAAGACAACTTGTAGGTTTGGGGAGTCAGAAATGCCTGTTTCCATGGGTTTTAAAAGATGCCAAAAGTAGCTGCATGAAACAACACACATTCACTAATCATATTCAAATAGAAAGAAAAAAAAATACTTTGCAGTTCATTTGAATGAAGCAAATGATGTAAAATGCACATAGATCTTTCCATACAAACAATATGTGACGGTCATTTCTAAATGTCACTGATAGAAACCAAATAGCTCTGATTTGCCACAAGAGAGGTTCATAAATGCGAACACCGTGTGTCCAGCTGCCATGAGGAGAAAAGGAGCAGAGGTATGTAGGGTCGCAGCAAGCCCTTAGCTGAGACTGCAGCCAGTTTTCAGCACAACCACAGAACTGCAGCATGCGCGGAGGGCGAACGCAGAGGCACACTCCTCGTGAGCTTTACAGGCCCATTGGTGGGAGGGATAAAGAAGCAGGCTGGCACAAAATGAACACATTTTTCTTAAAACGTTCTAGGTGCCTGACTTACAATAAAAAGCCTACTTCTTACCAGCCGTTCTTGGCACAGTGCTAATGCAATCTCTCTTCTAATCAACTCATCCCAATTCTTCAGTGGATTTCTATTCATTCAGAGGCACAACCCAATAGACTCTCTCGGCTTGCAGTAACACAGACAGGTTTCGCCCACTAGGTGGATGTAAACGGAAGGCCAGAAGGCTGGCCAACCTTAATTGCTCTGAAAGGTCAGAGCTGATTACTCATTGTTTAGTTGAAACTATCTGTTTGTATCATGTTAATTTCTGTTATTTCCTGCCTAAAGGCTAGGGGTGTGTCCCAAAGCCTTAATAAAAGGGAGAAAAAGGCCAGAGCAAATGGCAGTCCTTTCCATTAGAGGAAGGCTCCTGCCTGGCCCCCCAATATCGCCAAATTAATGTTTTCTAGTCTCTCGTTTCGTTTGCTTGCGGCCTCCTTCAGAACCCGAACCCTGACCCGGGAACCCTGAAACATGAGGGACGTGGAAAGAGGTTCCCACAGGGAGGGTGTTCTTTGTTTTGAAGTAACCAGGTTGAGACAAATGGCGAGACATTTCTCATTATATGATGAGCCACAGATAAATCAAACAAACAAACCAAACCCACCCACCTTGCTTAGTTGATGCTAAATGAACATAGCATGCCTCTTTCTCTTATTTAGTTATTCTGTTCGCAAGGCTCTGGGATTGGTTTGATATCAGTACATCCTCCAAATAATCTCAGTGGTTTAAAACAACATAAATCTATTGCCTTCTCCAGCTGCACGCCCATCATAAGTAGCCAGAGGGGGACAACTCAGTGCAGTATTGCAGGGAAACAGGCTGACAGAGACGCCTTCATCATAAATGGTACCCATTTTGGTGCCAGAGGGGAAAGTGCTACTCAGAGTCTCATATTGCCAATTAAGTGCAGTGTCACACATCACTTCTGCTCACAGGGCAGTGGCTGTCATTATCACATGGCCACAGACAACACGGATTCGATCTGACTACGGGGCTGGAGGGCAGAAACCGGGAATATCCGGGTGAGAGCGCCCATGATTATCACGATAGAAGTGAACAACATGGGTTTGATCTCTGTCTCTTGAAATTCAGCGTCAACTAGGGAATTCAGAAAATAAACATGCAGTCAAATGAGTCTACGATTCCAGATGATTGCAGGTACTGCTACCACTGTAGCTAGTTCGTTATTAATATTAACAAGAGGAAGAAAGCAAAGGGAAGGCCAGACATTATCAGCATGATCATGTAACTAGGAAGTTGCCACCTTCCACTCCTCAGGGAACCACTGGTCCATTCCCTGCAGGTCACTGCGGGGAGAGGTCCGAGGGGAAGATGGAAGCTTCTCAGTAAAGTGAGGGTGATGCCGGGGAAGTTCTGGCTGGTCAGTGGAACCTAGGAACAAAGGTCATTGGCAAGAGGGGGTGTAGACACTGCACGCCCGTGAGATCTTACAGGGTTAGAATCTGCAGACAAAGGGATTCTTGTGCTGAAACCAGTTTGGCTCAGTGGACAGAGCAGCGGCCTGCAGACTGAAAGGTCCCAGGTTTGATTCCGGTCAAGGGCATGTATCTTGGTTGTGGGTGCATCCCCAGGAGGCTGATTGATGTTTCTCTCTCATTGATGTTTCTGACTATCTCTCTCCATTCCTTTCTGTAAAAAAAAAAAAAATATATATATATATTTAAAAAAATAAAGAAAAAGGATTCTCGTTCTCTTGTTCCTCTTGCTTAGGTCCTGCTTCCTTGCACTCGCCTGTGCTGCCTCCAAAGGCATGTGGCTCACGACTATGTGGACTCCACCCGCATGGACTGCAGCTGGACACACACGCTAAGCTGGCTGGACTGTGCTGGCTTCAGTATGGAGCAGAGTCTCTGCGCAGTGGCTTCAATCCTAGCTCTCCTGAAGACGAAATGGGACTGTTTCTTTGATGGAATGGAGGGAATTGGGACCTTAAATTTACAAGGGTTTAATTCCACCAAAATAAAAATGTCCATGACACCTCGTCTTGCCATGAGGCCTCCAGAAATTCTTATTCCATCAGCTCCCCAAGGAGCCCACTTCCACTGGTAACTGGTGGGGACACAGAGGATACCCCATCAATAACAGTGCTATGAGGCTAAAGAAGAGAGTTTATTCTTAGGAAGTAAGGGAGAAGAGGCCTCGTTAGCTCATATCTCTAAGAAAATGACATTTAATCTGAAATCTAATACATTTGAAGGGTCGAGAGGATGTTTAATGTAAATAGGAGATAAGACTCATGTGTCATAGGCAGTAATCCACAAGATATTAAACACAGCAGCAGCAGTGAAGATTTAAATATAACTTAAAATATGTGAGATCTCAAAAAAAATGATATGGGAGAATTTGAACAGGTGTGTTGGGTGTGCAGATTACAGATAACAATACCCAAGAAAATGTCACATAAAAAAGATTGTCAGTTAAGAATTCGGAAGCTTGTCCCTAACTGGTTTGGCTCAGTGGATAGAGCGTTGCCTGCAGACTGAAAGGTCCCAGGTTTGATTCCGGTCAGGGGCATGTACCTTGGTTGTGGGCACATCTTCAGTGGGGGGTGTGTAGTTCAAGAGGCAGCTGATTGATGTTTCCCTCTTATCAATGTTTCCAACTCTCTATCCTCCTCCCTTCCTCTCTGTAAAAAAAAAAGAAAAGAAAGAAAACCAATATATTAAAAAAAAAAATTCAAAAGCTCAATTGATGTCAAGATTTTTAGATGGAGCAGTTTATATTTTTTCTGAATGCTGTCTTATCCTCAAGGTTGCACTGGACCATCCAGCATCTCCTGTAGCAGGCCAACTGTCAGCCCTCTCTGGGCGTGGGAATTACTAGCAGCTGAAAGAACCGCATTGCTTAAGGTTATAACCACCACCACACCCCCTCCCCCCAGGGCCTCTTGTCTCTGATGCCATTTGGATTCCAATCCATCTCAATCAAGTGAGCTGTGTTCTCTGCTGTTGGAGGGTCTTGCCTTCAATCTGTTTTTTTTGTTTTTTTTTTAAATGCAACACCTGTGAAACACAATAAAGCCAGGGATGCCTGCACGTGAGCAGGAAGTCCTGGCCTTTTAACTGCAGTAAGTATGCATGGCTGTCCTAGCTGCCTCTTTGGGACTGCAACCCATCCAAATTCTCCACCTGACAGGTCACACTTCGCATGTGGCCACCACATGTGCTGATGTGAAGAGGATTGTCCCAAATTTTATCCCCCAATAAAAATCCCTTCATGCATCTCTACCTCAAAATCTGTTTTCCTAGGATCTTCAACATCAACATTTGCTTCCAGAATAAAAACTGTGAAGATTCTGTCTTTTTTTTTTTTTACCCCACATGCCAATCAACCGTTTAGACTGCCAAAGTTGCATGTGTGTTGGCAGAAGACAAGTCTATTCAGACACACACACAGGGATGTTTATTACTGAGAGCAGTAACAGCAGCCAGATTGACATTTGTGCTCCAGTCCCACAAGACTACACGATGAGTGTCCGATGATGTACTGCCTTCACAGTGAAGTGCATTACAGGAAAGGAAACCCAAGTGTAGGGTACCCAAACCTTATAACGGACAGTTAGCCTGCCCACGCTTTGCCAGAGAAAAGAAATTACCTTTTTTTTGTTCTGGACAGTAAATGAGCTTCCCCTTTGCTCCAGAGAGAGACACTCTTTCTATTTTCCAAGGCTGTTTTCTGTGCAAGAATACCAGAATATATAGTCCTAAACAAAGCCAGTCTTTGGAGAACTGTATCTGCACAATCAGAGGTCTCCAAAAGATGGTAAAATTTGATTTTCAGAACTGGATTGTCCTCCAGCTGGCTGGCTATGATAACCACAGCGCTGAGAATAGGTAACAGTGCAATTGTTAAAATAGAAATAGCCATGATCTGGAATGCATACTCATTAAAGGAACTAATTGTATTAGCAACTTACAATGTATTCAGTGTTATAAATACGTGGGTGAGATAGTAATTATGAGGACAATGGAAGTAGATTTTTTTGCTTAGAGCTTTGGACATATATAATGGAAGATGAAGATAAATCACTCATTCCGGTTCTGGGTAGGAGGAGCAAATTGGCATCTGAAGATCTCCAGAAGGAATTACATACTTCTCTACTGCCGAGGGAGTTTGGCATAAAACCAAATCTGCCAGAAAAAGAGTAAGGAAACTTCTTTTTTTGTGTTAGTATTATCACGGCCATACTTGCCAAATATTTCCAACAGTTCTCCCCAAAACTAAGTTGACATAGTAATTTAATATTAACTTGCATATTTCCTGAGTCTTTTACACAAGATATGCTACAGATCAAGTACCCTATATGTATCTGCTAAACTCAAATAGCCAGATCTAAATTCTAGCTCTTACTATACATGTGAAGTTGGTCAACTCATTTTATCTAATAAAGAAGGAATATCCTAATTGACCCTCACACCATCGAAAAGATGGTGGTGGCCACAGCCAATAAGGAGGGAATATGCTAATTGACTGCCCCACCCTCAAAAATGACAGTGCCCACAGCCACAAGATGGCAGCGTGAAGTCCACTCAGCCCCACCAGGGCAGCAGGCACATGGCAAGGCCAGGTTTTGCCAGGCCTGCCTCTATACTCCCCCAGTCCCTTTGGCCTCCGTGTTGCCCAGGGCTGGCCTGAGGCTCAGGTAAGCCTCAATGGCAGCTGCCCAACCACCTAGGTCCACCCGAGGCTCAGATAACCAGGGCTGGCCAAGGTGTGCGCTGCTGGCAGTGGCAGCAGCAGACCTGTGATGCCTTCCCCTGATCGCTGGATTGCCTCCCACCCCTGAGGGCTCCCGGACTGTGAGAGAGGGCAGGCCAGGCTAAGAGAACCTATAGGGAACAGCTATACGATTAAGCCTCAGATTGATCTGTTGGCAAAGCCACAAACAAATCCCAGCTTAGAAGGCACAGCCCACTTAGCATAATTAAGCTTGACCTTATGACGCTCCCTAGATCCTCCCTGGGTAGCTAATGGGCTGTGGGAGGTGTAGCAAGTGCTGCCAAAACAAGTGAAACCCACAAGATCATTGTAACTATGGTGACCACTACCTCCTTTACCTCTGACTATAAAATAAAGCATCAGCTTGCCATCTGGATCTTTTTCTGTGACCTTAGCCAGGCACAGGAGATGCACCTAGACACAGCTTATTCTCTTTGTCGGTCTTTTTTTCAATCCTTCTCCGACCACCTCAGGCTCGCCGAACCCTTGGCTGTGCTGGCTTGGCATCATTCATCTGATTACAAAAAACTTTGAAGGCAAGCACGAACATATTTATTTATAAGGGCCTATCTTATTTGTTTCATGCACTGGGCCTCTAGTTTATATATAATTTCCATTAGTTCCTCCCTATGCAAAATTTAATTTAAATAGTACCAGATATTCTCAGGCACATAATAACCACTATGTACTATCCATACCTATATTTATATCAATGAAGTGTTTTATGATCTTAAGTGTAATAACAGTTCCCATTTTAAATTAGATTTTGTTATGTAAATTGTAATGGAATGGAATAAACTCATCAAACTGTAATTAATATGCATTGGGGTAAAAAGCAATTTTTAGATGTTTTCTAATTTAAAGGAAAGTCTGAATTTAAACTGCTTTTCAGTAATTATCACTTAAGTTTGCATAGTGTTTAAAAGGTAGGTAAATATATCTTTCTGGGATTCAGTAAACACAGATAAATAAACAATGCTTTCTAGTTAAAAGCTTTGTACTATAACACAATCCAATTTACCTCATCAATTTGTGAATTCTTTGAATAAGAGGAAATGTAAATCAATTTTCCCCCTAAAATAAAAAATGATTAAATAAATGGAATATGTGAAAAGTTTTAAGGTTTTAAATAGAACATTTTCACAGTAAAATCTAATATCATCACACATTTCGCACAACAGAAGGTAGTTAAAATATATCATGCTAATCATGCTTAAATTGGCTATTTTAGGAACTAATATCAGTATTTTTATAAATATTTTTTAGAATTATGGATTTTTTCATGGATGGTTGATTGTATTTGCTCAGTTTTAAGGCATAAATTCATGCAAAAGAAAACGTATAACAATTTTAAATGAATCAATTGCAAAAGCTAATTATATTTCTAAATTATGGTTTTAATTTAAACTTCATGCTTTAAGTTTTCCATTTTTAAACAGGATTGAACTGGGTATGTGCCCTGATCAGAAATTAAACTCATAACCCTTCAGTGCATGGAATGATGCTTCAACCAACTGAGCCACATTGAAGTGTATTATTTGTCCAACTGAGCCAGGATAAGAAGTGTATTATTTACTATTCCAGAATATTGTAAAATATTATATTTTATTTTTAAAAATGAAGAAATATAAGATTCCATAAATTTTAAATGCTATTAGAGAAGTATGTTTGCCAATGAAATTTAGAATTGTTTTCAATCAGATAAACATATGCCCCCAAATAATTTTTATTAAACCTTTGAAGGTACATTTGTATATCAAATGATGAGAATTATGACAATTTATCTGATTACAAAAAAACTTTGAAGGAAAGCATGGACATATTTATTTACAAGGGCCTGTCTTATTTGTTTAAATAAAAATTGCTAAGAGGAGACCTGCATTATGACAAAATTATGAAGGTTATTATGATTCTGTAACGCTATAGCTCTATGTAGAAATTCCCTTTCAGTACTATGTAACTCAGTGAGTTATGGTCTAGAAATTCACTTTTTAAATTACTTAGTTAAAAAAACAATCTTTGTTAGGAATTATATTCTTCAATCAATAAATATCCATAAAAGAGGATTTCCATTGAATTTTAAAGCTATAGATTAAAACGATTAATGGAATGACAAAACAACTGCTTAAAGCAATTCAAGTATTTGTCACAAAGAAATTGATTGCAATACTAATTTGCTTAAAATATCATGTGAAAGAAGCAAAAATTCAGGCTGTCGTGTAATTAAGGTCTTTGTTCATAGAAACGGCAAGGTTGATAACCTGAAAAGTAAAGCAGAAACATTTTTAAAGGAAGGCTTGTTTCAAATAGTGAAACAGAATTCTTATTTACTACTAGAAATTGATGCACAGGATGGGGTCCCTCAGCCCAGCCTGCACCCTCTCTCAATCTGGGAACCCTTGGCAGATGTCCGACTGCTAGTTTAATCCAGATCCTACAGTCTGGGACCACTAGCTCCTAATCACTGGCCTACCTGCCAGCGTGATCACCCCTAACCATCCACCTGCCTGATTGCCGATAACCATCTCTGCCATTATGGCTTTCTTCAGGAGGATGTCCAGAATGAGATACTGAAAATCGTTCGGCTCTCTGGTCTAAGTAGCATATTATGCTTTTATTATTATACAGTGGTACCTCAAGATACGAGTTTAATTCGTTCCGTAACTTTGAGGCATGGGAAACTATGAGACACTCGAGTCTCGGTAAACTGGTGGGTCATGCACAGCAGGCTGATCCATGCTATTACTCCTATCTCAAATGTTGCTCTTATTTCAAAGCAAAAATCACTCACTCAATGGCTCGTATCTCAAAGATCACATATATTAGGGCACTCGTATCTCGAGGTACTACTGTACTGGTAGATTAGTTCCAATGAATAAAACCTGCTCTCAATAATATTTGCATTTCTAATCTGGTACCTAAGAAATTGTACTTTAGTATTTCCCTTTGTATATCATGGTTTCATATTCTTTCTTTAATGGCCGCATGTCAATAAAAAATAGATCTAAATTTACTATACCAGGTTTATGAATTACAACTAACCAATTAAAGCAGTTGTTTTGTCAATCTTAAACCTTATGTGTGTTCCATGGTATAGGTGAATAATCCAAAGATCTTTATAATTATTTAGGTTTTATACTGCAGGTAAGAATTAAAAATTTGTAGGAATGTCTTTTGTTTTTCTATGTCTGCCTTATACTTTTTTATTATTTCATTAAGTAGCAATTGTTTTGCTTAGACTTAGTCTAGGTAATAAATATCACCTTTATTTCCTTTGAAGTCCATATTTCCTTTTATAACATTATACTATAACATTACATTGCATAACATACATATCCTATATAATAAAAGAGTAATATGCAAATTGACCCTAATGGCAGAATGACCAGAACAATTCCTATACCAATCACTCTGAGGGGCACTGACCACCCCTTCGTTCCTTTCCCCAGGCTCTGATTGCCTAATGGCCACCTGCTGCGGGAGCATGGCTGGCAAGCGGGCAGGAAGAGCTGTCAAGCACCAATCACCCGATGGCGAATAGAGAACTGGGGATGGGTGGTGGCAGGGGGTGGGGCCAGCTGCGGACAGCTGAGGAAGATGGTCCTGATTTCAGCCAGGCCTACAGACTGTACCCACTCATGAATTACTGGGCCTCTAGTACATTATATAACACTAGAGGCCTAGTGCACGATTCGTGCACTGGTGGCAGGCATGGCCTGTGGGGATTTGCCTCCTGTGGGAGCACCACTCATCCCGGTCAGTTGAGCGGTTGTGGACCTGCCCTCTGAGCATCTGCTGAATGAGGAAATTAGTCTGAGCTGATATTTCAGGGTAATGTCTTGGGTAAAGGGTGTTCTGTGTCCTGAAGGAACCTGGCCGAGAGCTTTGCACCCCAAAGCTACTCAGTGAATGTCCTGGATGTGGGATGTCAGGTCAGTAACACCACAGAGGATGTTAAGGGTAGCCCTGCTCCAGGATTCTCAGCTATGCCAGCTCCCTGTGCTCTTTCTAGGACATACCTTAGAGTGTCGGCATCAGCTGGTGGGGTCAGTCCAGATTCTGGCTTGTCTCAGGTGTTTGATAGGTACAGAGACTTGGCCTCACCCTGGGCCTGCTAGCTTCCCCAGAAGGAAGCTCCTGCATTGAACATCTGCCTCCGGGTGGTCAGTGCACATCATAGCAACTGGTTAACTCATCTTTCTGGTTGTTCCACCATTCGGTTGCTGGGCTTTTATATAGATAGATAATATGCACACACTATATAACACACATAGCTTCCATTAAATTTTGGAGCATTACACCATAACATTACTTACTTATAGAACCAATCTTTTTTTTTTTTTCATTAAAATTTTACATTTTAAAGATGTCTCTGTCACCTAGCCCAGTCTCCTCCTGAAATTCTCTTTTATTCACATCTTAAAACCAGAATATCTTTTTTTTCAACATTACCTAATGAGCTATTTGTGTATGTAAGTAATAGTTGTGCTTATAAGTAAGTCTTCTTGGTGAGCCTAAGATATATTTTTGAGGAAGTGGCATGATTTCTTTTTCTGGACATTTAAAAAATAAGTTAAATTGTTTGGTTTCTGAGTGACTGGTATATTTCTGCCCAAGGGCAAGAAAATGAACTCTATGCTTTTAAACTTCCTACAGTCCTAGCAATTCTAACTTTTGAGAAAATACAATCAACAGTATTCATTAAATCAATAGCTATGCAATAGCCTGCAGCACTCCATGATAATTACTCATATTAAAGGGCTTGCTCTCTGAAAGAAAGAGCAGATGTATTTTCACATTAGTTCAATTAATTGCTTTCATGATTTTCTCCCTTCTACTCCTTTCAACCCCCTTTCTTTCCTCCATCAATTTCTCCTTTCTTCCTCCAGGCTTTTAGCCTACATTTATTCCTTTTCATTTCTTTCTTTCTTAACTAACTTATGGCTCTACCCCATTGTAAATTAATGAGATTAAAAGTTTTATTAATTTGAAACATAACCTGAATATTTTCAAATGCTTTGAAAATATCTAAATGGAGTTTAAAAATATCTAGTTATAATTTTAAGGTTTCATTCACATTTAAATCTAATTAAGGGAGAAAAATTTTTTAAGTTTCAGGTATCTTTTGTCAATCTTTAATAGATGAGATTTCAAAACTTAAGGGCTATATACAATAAATAAATGTATGCATAGTTAGGATGATGATAGAAAAAATGTACATATATGGTTTGGATATATGAATTACCATCCAAAAGATCCTGAGATAAGGTCATTGTCACATAGGCTTATCTGACACGATATTTAAATAAAATTGTATTTATTCCCCTCTGCTAATATATTGTTTGGGATATCAAATGCCCATTCCTGGATTTCTGCAGATTGTTGTGTGCTTATATTTTTTAAGGTCACTTTCTGGATAAAGTTGCTGTGTTTAATTTTATCCTGACATCAAAAAATTATTTTAATCTCCCTTATTTTGATTTAGAAATAATAATCTATTAGCCTTTTTCTCACGGATTAATCTACTTCTCCCCAAAAGCGATTATTGTGGTCACTGAAGAAGTGAGATGGACTCACCACTCATTCTTTTTTCTTCCTCTTTTCTTCCTCTCTTCTTCTTCTTCTTCTTCTTCTTCTTCTTCTTCTTCTTCTTCTTCTTCTTCTTCTTCTTCTTCTTCTTCTTCTTCTTCTTCTTCTTCTTCTTCTTCTTCTTCTTCCTGTTGTTTTTGCTGTTAATCCTCTTCCAAGGATATTTTTCCATTGATTTTTAGAGAGGGTGGAATGGAGACATAGAGAAAGAGAGAATTTTCAATGTGAGACACATTGATTGTTTGCCTCCTGCAAGTATCCCAACCAGGACTGAGTATTGGGCATTGAGCCAGCCACTGGGATATGCTTCCTTGACCGGAATATATATATATATATATATATATATGCCTGTCTGAAGTTCTCATTATTCCCTCTTAAAACCTTAGCATAGGAAATCACTATTTTACCCATTATCAAATATAAAATTACCCATAAAACAGCAAAAACTATTGAATACAAAGCCAACTTTAAAAACAATGCAATTTAAAAATATATATATAATACTATTAGTTATATGTAAAACCTCATGTTGCTAACTTGACTTTTTTTTCAGATTTATATCCAGAGTAAAACCTTAATTTCTACTCTCTAAGCAAAGGATATATTTCTGACTAAAAGTATGAGAAAATAAATTGCTCCTGACATCCAACTCTCAGGATAGTAATAGGAAACTTTCCTCTGAGAACCAACTGGAATATTTTCTGCTACTTTTGCATGTCGGTGTAGGGTTTAATTTTCATAACAAGTTCTCACATATCAAACAGACTTTAATTATTATGTACTTGGATGCTATACTATATGCCAATATTTATACATATAGAATATACTTAACATTCACTTAACTCACATAGCTAATATATTTATGCTTAATTACAGATTCTACACTAATTCTAATGGAGTTTGGTAGTAAGTATGTTGAAAAAACAAAAAAGAAAATGTCAGAATAAATTAAAACAGAAGATAAAAGACAATAACTGGCTCCGGGCACCATGGATAGTAGTGACGTGACATACTGTCGTTCCAAATACTGTGTTAGTTTAGCAAGCTCTTATGAACCAAGCACCAGCAAATTCAATTGTCAAGACAGGGAACAGAGCCAGGAGAGTAAGTAGAGTAAGTGGGTGTTTTTTGTTTTTGTTATTGTTATTTTCAGGAAGAAATACTGTACTCACAGGAAGTATAGCAGGAGGATACATAAGTTCTAGAGGTGGAGTTCGAAATAGGTATACTATTTGGAACCTAGATATAGGATGGGTATTTATTATTTTGCGGGTCCTGAAGGTACCTGCTATGAAGCAAAACAATAAGATCTATGTGAACCGAGGTCTACAATAGTGCCAAGTTCCAAAGAGGCAAACTTTCACTAAGTAATGCTCAAGATGGAGAGACTTTATTTATTTATTTATTTATTTATTTATTGAAAATATATTTTATTGAATTTTTACAGAGAGGAAGGGAGAAAGTCAGAAACATTGATGAGAGAGAAACATTGATCAGCTGCCTCTTTCACACCCCCTACTGGGGATGTGCCCACAACCAAGGTACATGCCCTTGACCGGAATCAAAACTGGGACCCTTCAGTCTGCAGGCCGACGCTCTATCCAATGAGCCAAACCGGTTTTGGCAAGATGGAGAGACTTTTAGACTCTCGTATGTTGTGTCTAAAAGCAGTATGAGAGGTTATACTATCACATATGTATTTAGTGGAATGTTTTCTTGCTCTTTAATGTAGTTATCATGTGAACCTATATGCCATTTTTTTAAATTAATCAAAATCTCTTTGAATATAATATTCCTATGGAATTTTCTGCTACACTTGCCACACAGTTTTGAATATAGGCTCCAAGAATGAGTGTTCCAGGTAGTAGGCACATGGCATTTTATGCCATAGCCTCAGGATTCACATAGAATTAATTTGGCCATATTTACTGGTTGTAACAATCACACAGAGGCCTTTATTTAAGTAAAAAGACTGGTGCCTTCCTCCTTATGTGAGGACTTTCAAAGTATTGTGACCATAAGTGAAAACTATGGGTTTATCTTCCACCCTAAAGAGATATCAATATTACTGTCAGCAGTGGAATCAGGATTTGAACCCAGTTTGCTAATTGCTACACATGCATTTTTCTCATCTTGCTGTCATTATAATATTTCTGAAAATGGAAGAAAGGATAAGAGTTTTGTTTCACTGCTTCTCACATTTCCTGTCATATGTAACATATATATATATATATATATATATATATATATATATATATATATATATATAAATGGTTAATTTATATATATATATGGTCAATCAATAGGATAAATTACAAAGGAAACTCAAAAATTAGTTTTTAGAAAAGAGAAAAAATATAACTTTTTCTATCCAAGGCATTGAAAAGTCATTCAAATATGAATACAATTTGGAGCAATTGTTTAAAAAATTAAAACTTCTCATTTTAGAAAAGGAACAAGTATGACTGTCCACCAATATCACCCATAAATTTCCTCCTTATGTTCTAAAAGAAGTAGCTATCTATAAAGTCACTCTGGATTCAGAAGGGGGGAAATGGAAAGGGTAAGAAAATGGAAAAAGGGTTTGGGAAATGGATGGTAGCACAAGCTTAAATTTAACTACTATGAAAAATGATGATTCATTACTCAAAAAAGGAGAATATAGTTCTAATTTCACTAGTCCATTAGTAATAAAACTAAGATTAAGTGATTTTAAATGTGGCATATTTAGAATGATCTTCTAGGGATGTTGTATGAAAGAATGTTATGTGTTACTAGTTTTGTTCAGAAAAATAAAATTAGAGCAGGTGTATGTTGGGTAATCATAGTATCTTTATACCTTTTAATACACTCTAAAACAATTTCTGTTGAAAATCAGTTTGATATTTAATTACGTTTTATTTATATTTTGAAAATTTAAAGACTCTACGCAAACTGAAATATAATGTAATTTTAGTTATACTCAGTAGTGTAGTTACATCATGATTAAAGTCATTATAAAAGAAAATATAATTACACAATGATGATCTTCCTCATATTTATTTGGGCTAAGGATCAGTTGATTTTTTTGTGATTACCCTTCAGGAGGAATATCACCTACATGGATCTATATTATTGTCTAAATAACAGCTAGGAGTTTTATTTGCATGGTTAGTATCTTTGAGAATATACCAATATATTGAGCTGAACTTTAAATTATAAGAGTATTTTTTTTCTGTTTATAATTGTGTCATTATTTGGAGCAGACTCTACTGAAAAGAGTAGAAAAGAGACTTCTTTTTGGAGAGTACATCTAAATTATTGGTTTTGTGAAATTTTATCGATAGCAGTAATCTCTTACAAGACTTGGTGCGAATCTAGATAATTGTACTTCAAACTGAAATTAAAAAAATTATCTGAGGAATATTAATTGTACATTTATCTAATCTTTTATATCAGATCTGGTATTTTTGTGCAAGGAAATACTTAAAAGTCCGTTTGAGGTAAAATAGCTTTTCTCAGAACTATAATTATATAGTTCTTCCTGCTGCACACCTTCTTCTCTCTTCTAAGTTGTATATCTGGTTTCCTACGACAGCTCTTTGTAGTCCCTTCTCCTTCTATGTCCTGGGAAATGTTTTCTGACTCTCTTACTGACATTTGTTCCTCCACGCACTTCTTATTCCCGAGTAACTGTGCTGATTTCATGACCACCAGATGCCTCTACGACACTAGCTTATAGTACAGTAGTGTTTTCTACTTTGCTCCCACAAACTTCAAACAGCATCCTCCTCTGTTTCCATCTCCCTGTAAGGACATGGACTTAAAACTTTTAAAAACTAAGAGCATTAATGATTGTGGGCAAGAAAACGTAGTCAAAATGGACAAGTTTCACGATATAATGTGTCATGGAAATGCCCGATACTCACTGTTCTCGAGTTCTCTACTTGATGGGGAAAAATGATGGAAGACAATCAAACGGCTTCACTTCATGTATGCCATCATAAATATAAAGTCCTGCATTCCCGTTAAATAAGAAACCGGTGATGGATACTGCTTACTGAAAACCATCTGTCCGTGTTCATCTATGTCAACAAACTTGGGCCAATTTGAATTAGCACAAGCTGTTATTTCTGTCTTTGCCAATGTTTCACAACGTCAGGTGATTTTACCTCTTCTCAGGCAGCACGCAGGGTGGGACCAAAGTAGTTTTACGGTCCTGAATATGAAAAACTGAGTTTATTCTTGTATTAGTCTTTATTGATTATTATATATTTTCCATATTAGTAACGATATAATTACTTTTGCCCCACCTTGTATTATATGAAATCCTCAATGACATGTTTGACTTTTGAGAGAGATAATATTCTTATTCTTTACATGGACAAAACTATATTACAGATTCTGTGCTCTTTGAAATATGTGCACTAAATTTGTTTCAATTTCATAGATTCGATTCATATATGAATAATTTTTATGAGGATAATCTAATAATATCAAATATTTATATTTCAATTAACATTTTACTTAATACTTCACATTCCTTCCTTTTAATCAATCAAAAAGAAAGCATTACCTGCCCAAAGGAGGCTTAGCTATGTATTATGCATTTGGAGCCTACATGGATGAATTCACCGAGCAATGAGTTTTAGGTGTTTCAAGGGGGCATTAAAACATAAAACCAAGTGAATATTCAAAATGAGAAATTTAAAATTCGCCAGTCTTAGATATTTCAGGATTGGCATTAGCAAACAGGAAGATGTTACAATGAAAAGTGTTTAGAAGGCAATCAGAGTGGAACTAAAATTTAAAATTTAAAATATATATATCGTTCTCAGTAAAAAAACAAAAAAAATGATAAGACATTTTAAATAAGGTTGAAGGACTCAAACATGTTTTGTTCTTATAGGTTTATTTCTAGTCTGCAGAGGCAAGATTTTTTAAAGAAAAGAATCAGGGGGAAAAATAGATACAGAGGCAAAGGAGCATTGAACAGACTGTCAAACTACAGGCGGAAGACAGGGGAAGTTGGTGTAAGGTAGCGGGCTGTAAGAGATCAACCGAAGGACTTGCATGCATGTATGTAAGCATAACCAATGGATACCAGACACTGGGAGGGTCAGGTGAGGGCATGTACTGGGAGGTAGGGGAGGCCGGGGGGAGGTCAATGGGGGGGGAAAAAAGGAGACATATGTACTATTTATAATACTTTAAACAATAATAATAATAAATGTAATCTTTTAAATCAGGGATTAAAACTATGGAGCCAGCCCTGCTGGCATGGCTCAGCGGTTGAATGTGGAACTATGAACTAGGAGGCCATAGTTCAATTATGGTCAGAAATGTAACTCCATGCAAATAAAGTCTTC
>PVJN01006407.1:0-75611 GCA_004026805.1 Lasiurus borealis
GACAATGGGATACCATCTTACACCTGTCAGAATGGCAATCATCAACAAATCAACAAACGACAAGTGTTGGCGAGGATGCGGAGAAAAAGGAACCCTTTTGCACTGTTGGTGGGAATGTAGACTGGTGCAGCCACTGTGGAGAACCGTATGGAGGTACCTCAAAAAAACTAAAAATGGATCTCCCATTTGACTCTGTAATCCCACTCTTAAGAATTTATCCTAAGAAATCACAAAACACCAATCAGAAAGGATTTATGCACCCCTATGTTCATAACAGCACAATGTACAATAGCTTCAATTTGGAAACAGCCTAGGTGCCTGTCAGCAGATGAGTGGATCAGAAAACAGTGGTACTTCTACACAATGGAATTCTATGCTGCCATTAAAAAGAAGGAATTCTTACCATTTGCAGCAACCTGGTTGGAACTGGAGAGCCTTATGCTTAGTGAAATAAGCCAGTCAATGAAGGAGAAGCATCATATGATCTTACTCATTTCTGGTTAATAAGGAACATTATAAACTGATGAACAAAAGGTTAGATACAGAAATAGTAAAGCTTCAAACAGACTTTGAAATTACAGCAGGAAGATTAAAGTTAGGTGCGGTAGATAAGAGATCAATCAAAGGACTTGTATGTGTGCATAGCAGCATAACCAATGAACATAGACAATGGGGGGTTGGGGTATGCCTGGGAGGGAGGGGGGGCAATGGGGAGATATGTATAAAAATTAATTAAAAAAACAGGAAACACTGGTAATAAATCACCTAACACTACAACTAGAAGAGCTATACAGAGAGCAGCAAGAAAATCCCAGTGTAAGCAGAAGGAAGGAAATAGTAAAGATCAGAGTGGAGATTAACAACATGGAGACCAAAGAAACAATTCAAAACATCAACACAACCAAGAGCTGGTTCTTTGAAAGGGTGAACAAGATTGATGGACCTCTAGCTAGGCTCACTAAGAAGCAAAGAGTGAAGACTCAAATAAACAAAATCAGAAATTAAAAAGGAGAAATAAGAACAGACCCCACTGAAATACAAAATATTGTTAAAAAATTCTATGAACAACTCTATTCCAATAAATTGTACAATCTGCAATAAATGGACATATTCCTAGAAAATTATAACCTTACAAAACTCAATCAGGAAGAATCCAAACAGCTCAAAGTTCAATAACAATGGAAGTAATTGAAGCAGTCATCAAAAAGGTTCCTGCAAACTAAAGCCCAGGACAGGATGGCTACACAGGAGAAGTTTACCAAATATTCTAAGAAGAATTAAAACCTATCCTCCTCAGACTATTCAAAAATATTCAAGAAGAAGGAACACTTCCAAACACCTTCTATGAAGCCAGCATCACCCTCATTCCAAAACCAGATAAAGACAACACAAGGAAAGAGAATTATAGACCATTGTCTCTCATGAACATAGATGCCAAAATCCTCAACAAAATTCTAGCAAATCGGATCCAGCCGTACATCAGAAAAATCATATACCATGACCAAGTAGATTCATCCCAGGAATGCAAGGATGGTACAATATCCACAAATCAATAAACGTGATACATCACATAAACAAATTGAGAGATAAAAATAACATAGTCATATTAATTGATGCAGAAAAAGCATTTAACAAAATCCAATACCTTTTCTTGATAAAAACTCAGCAAAGTGGGAATAGAAGGATAATACCTCAACATCATAAAAGCCTTATATGATAAACCCACAGCTAACATCATACTCAATGGGCAAAAACTAAAACCATTTCCACTAAGAACAGAAACAAGATACAGATGGTCACTCTCACCTGTCCTGTTCAATATAGTACTGGAAGTATTAGCCATTGCAATTAGACATTATTAAGAAATAAAAGGCATCCAAATTGGAAAAGAAGTAAAGCTGTCCTTATTTGCAGATGACATGATACTGTACACAAAGAAACCCAAAGGACTCCATCCCAAAACTAATTGACTTAATAAATGAATTTGGCAATGTAGCAGGATACAAAATTAATGCCAAGAAATCTATGGCATTTCTATACACTAATAGTGAAATTACAGAAAGAGAGACAAAAAAAGCAATCCCATTTACCATCACACCAAAAAAATTAAGATACCTAGAAATAAACCTAAGGAGGTAAAAGACCTATATGTAGAAAACTACATAGAGAAAGAGATAGAGGAATATGTTAACAGGTGGAAGAGCAGACCATGCTCATGGATTGGGAGAATCAACATCATTAAAATGTCCATACTACCCAAAGCAATCTATAGATTCAATGCACTACCCATTAATTTAAAAGTTTCATTTTTAACATTATTGCAGACTTCATCCATTTCTCTCTTTTTGCCCACCTCTACCTAACCCTGCCACCCCCTTTTTTGGCCCTCACCACACTATTTTCCATGGAATATGCATGTATGTTCTTTAGATAATCCTTTCAACTTCTTTATTCAGTCACTTCTACCCCCTACACTCTGGCTCCCATCATTCTGTGCCATATTCTAAATATTCTGGTTCCATTTTGTTTTTCA
Source organism: Lasiurus borealis (assembly GCA_004026805.1). Classification (NCBI taxonomy): domain Eukaryota; kingdom Metazoa; phylum Chordata; class Mammalia; order Chiroptera; family Vespertilionidae; genus Lasiurus; species Lasiurus borealis. The sequence continues at coordinate 2,534 of PVJN01006407.1, forward strand.
ATTTATCTTGTTCATTAGATTTCACATATTAATAAGATCACATGGTATTTATCTTTTTTTATATGGCTTCTTTCACGTAGCATAGTACTCTCCATGTGCTCCATGCTGTCCCAAAGGGTAAGAATTCCTTCTTTTTCAGCTGCATAGTATTTCATTGTATAAATGTACCATAAGTTTTTTTATTCAATCATCTGCTTATCAGTGGTTGGGCTGTTTCCAATCTTGGCTAGGTAACACTGCTATGATTATATGGGTGTATATATTCTTTCTGATTGGTATTTCAGGATGGTTAGCATATATTTCCAGAAATGGGATTATTGCATCAAATGGCAGTTAACATTTTTAATTTTTTGAGGAAACTCCATACAGTTTCTCATAGTAAATGCAAAAGTCTGCATTCCTACCAGCAGTATTAGGATTCTCTTTTCCCCATATCTTCACCAGCACATGTAGTTTGTTAATTTTTGATGATAGCCATTCTGCCAGATGTGAGGTGATACCTCATTGCAGTTTTCATTTGCATCTCTCTGATAATTATTGAAGTAGATCATTTTTAATATGTGTATTGGCCATCTGTGTGTCCTCTTTGGAGAAGCATCTATTATGTTCTTTGGCCATTTCTCAATTGGATTGTTTGTCTTTATGGTGTTGAGTTGTATAAGTTCTTTAATTCATTTTGAGTTTATTCTTTTGTATGGTATAACTTGGTGGTCTAGTCAGTCTCTCTCTCTCTCTCTCTCTCTCTCTCTCTCTCTCTCTCTCTCTCTCTCTCTCTCTCTCTTTCTCTCCTATCCAATTTCCCCAAGACCATTTATTGAATAGACGGTTTTTACTGAATTGTATGCTCTTGCCTCCTTTGTCAAGTATTAATATACCATAAATGTGTGGATTGATTTCTAAGCTCTTTGTTGTATTTCATTGGTACATATGCCTGTACTTACAACAGTACCAGGCTGTTTTGATTACATTAGCCCTATGGTATATTTTATATCTGGTATTATGATCTGACTAACTTTTTTTCTTCTTTCTCAAGATTAATAAGGCTATTTGGGGTCTTTTTTGTTCCGTATAAATTTTTGGAATATATTTTCTATATCTGTAAAATATGTCATTGATATTTTAATAGGAATTGCATAGAATCTATAGAGTGCGTTGGGTAGTATGGATGTTTTATGTGTTAATTCTTCCAGTTCTTGAGCATGGTATATGCTTCTACTTATTTGTATCTTCCTTAATTTCTTCATTCAATATCAAGTTTTCCCAGTACAGGTTTTTACTTCCTTGGTTAAATTTATTCCTAGGTATCTTTTTGTTGCCATTGCAATAGTAAATGGTGTTCATGTTATGTCATCTGCAAGTAATGACAGTTTTACATCCTTCTTCCAAATATGGATGCCTTATATTTCTTCTTCGTGACTGATCACTGTGGCTAGAACTTCCAGTACTATGTTGAATAGGAGTGGTGAAAACAGACATCAATGTCATGTTCCCGATATTAAGGAAAATGATTTAAGTATACCCATGTAGTATTATGTTGCTGTAGGTTTGTCATATATAGTATTTATTATTTTGAGGTATAAGCCTGCTTTTACCATTTTACTGAGAGTTTTTATTAAAACTGTTGGATTTTGTTGAATGCTTTTTTTGTGTTCATTAATATGATCATGTGATTTTTATTTTTCATTTTATTTATGTAATCTATCAAATTTATTGATTTGAGAATATTCTACCATACTTGCATCCCCAAATAAATCCCATTTGATTATTGTATATGATTATTTTAATAATTGCTGCATCCAATTTGCTAATATTTTGTTGAGAAATTTAGCATCTTGTTCATCAGTGATATTGGCTTATAATTTTCTTTCTTTGTAGTGTCTTTATTTATTTTTGGTATTTCAATAATATTGGCCTCATTAAAAGAGCTTAGAAGCCTTCCTCCTCTGGAATTTTTTTGGATAGTTTAAAGAGGATAGGTGTTAGTTCTTATTTGAATGTTTGGTAAATTTCACCTGTGAAGCCATCTGGTCCAGGACTGAGCTGGTAAGTTTTTTGTTTTTTATTACATGCATTCATTTCATTCATTATTTGTCTTTTTAGGTATTCTGCTTCTTCCTGGTTCATCTTTGAAAGATTGTATGTTTCCAGGCATTTGTTCATCTCACCCAGATTGTTTAGTTTGTTGTCATACAGATTCTTGTAATATTTTCTTACAATCATTTGCATTTCTGTGATGTCAGTTGTTAACTCTTACTTCATTTCTTCTTTTTTTGTTAATCCTTATTGAAGAATATTTTTTTTTCATTTATTTTTACAGACAGTGGAAGGGAGGGAAGCAGGGGTAGATGGGGAGAGAGAGAAACATAAATGTGAGAGAGACCCATTGATTACCTCCCACATGCTCCCTAACTGGGGCCGGGGATCAATCCTGCAACCCAGTACATGCCCATGACTGGGAATTCAACCCGTGACCCTTTGGTGCATGAGCAGACACTCTAACTACTGAAACACACCAACTAGGGCCTATTTCATATAATTTTATTTATTTGGGTCCTCTCTGTTTCTTGATGAATCTGGTTAAAGGTTCATCAGTCTTTTTATCCTTTCAAAGGACCAACTTTTCATTTCCTTGATCTTTATTATTTTTAGTTTCTATATCATTTATTTCTTCTGTAATCTTATTATTACCTTCCTTCTATTTACTTTCAGCTTTTTCTGCTGTCCTTTTCCCAGTAGTTTTCATTTTAGAATATTTTGTTGAGAATTGTTTAGTAGAGATTTTTCCTGCTTCTTGAGGTAGACCTGTAAAGTTATGAAATTCCCTCTCAGGACTGCTTTCACTGTGAACCATAGATTTTTGGATTGTTGAGTGCTCATTTTCCTTTGTTTTCATGTAATTTTTTGTTTCTTCATTGATCTTATTGGTAACTCATTAATTGTTTAATAATATGCTATTTAGCTCTATATGTTGGAATATTTTTGAGCTGTGTTTTATTATTCATTTCTAGTTTCATAGTATTGTGATCTGAGAAGATGTTTGATGTGATTTCAATCTTCTTGAATTTTTTAAGACTTATTTGGTATCCTAACATGTGGTCTACCTTTTAGGATGTTCCATGTGCACTTGAGAAGAATGTATATTCTGCTGCTCTGAGATGAAATGTTTTGTAAATATCAATTAAATCCATTTGATTTCATGTGCTTTTTAAGGATGCTGTTTCCTTGTTGACTTTTTATCTGGAAGATCTATCCATTGATGGGAGTAGGTGTTCAATTATCTAACTATGACTGTGTTGATGTTGATCTCTCCTGAGTGTCCAACAAGAATGTATATATATTATGATCTCTGAATATATAATAATCTGACTACTCAGTGTATATTCTATATAATAAAAGGCTAATATGCAAATTATCTCCTCAACCAGGAGTTCAACCAGCAGGCAGTCCGGCCAACTGCCCATGTCCCCTTCCCCTGGCTGGCTGGACCCCACCTATGCACAAATTCATGCACCAGGCCTCTAATATAATATATATATATATATATACACACACTGTGGTACCTCAAGATACGAGTTTAATTCGTTCCGTAACCTTAAGGCGTGGGAAACTGGTTGGTCCTATGCAGCCGGCCGATCCGTGTGATTACTCCTATCTCAAATGTTGCTCATATTTCAAAGCAAAAATCGCTCGCTCGAAGGCTCATATCTCAAAAATCTCGTATGTTAGGGCACTCGTATCTCGAGGTACCACTGTGTGTGTATATACACACACACACACACACACACACACACACACACACACAAACACACTGAGTGGCCAGATTATTATGCATTCAGAGATCATAATAATCTGGCCACTCAATGTATATTGTGCATATCCTATCTAATAAAATAGTCATATGCAAATTAACCATTACTCCGCAATACCCACAAGCCATGCCCACCAGCCAATCAGGAACAAGTATGCAAATTAACCCAACCAAGATGGCTGTGGCCATGGAGCAAGCAGTAAGCTTGGGTTTCCCTGACAATGGAGGAAGCCAAGCTTTCCACACACTCTGGCAGACCCAGGCCTCCATTCAAGGCTACAAAGTTTCAATTATAGATGATAAATAAATCCCCCCAAAATTTGAGGCAGCCATAGAGCTGGAGAGAGCAGGAGGCTTGAGTTGCCCCTGGCGATGGATGAAGCCAAGCTTTCTGCACATTCTGGCAGGTGCAGGCTACCACTCAAGACTACAAAGTTTCAATTATAGAAGATAAATAAATCTCAGATACCAGGGCCTCTGCTTGGGTCACCAGGGGGCATGGTCAGCCTGCAAACCACCACAGGCTCTTTGCCCAGGCTGCCCCATGCCCCACGGGAATCCCCACCTGATCTGGGACACCCTTCAGGGCAAACCACCTGGCCCGCACCTGTGCACCAGGCTTCTATCCTATCTAATAAAAGAGTAATATGTAAATTGACCATCACTCCAACACACAAAATGACTGCCTCCATGTGGTCAAAGATGGCTGTCCCCATGTGGACACAAGATGGCCACCACAAGATGGCCAGCAGAGAAGGGCAGTTGGGAGAGACTAGGCCTGCAAGGGAGGGCAGTTTGGGGTGAGCAGGCTGGCAGGGGAGGGCAATTAGGGACAAACAGGCTGGCAGGGGAGCAGATAGGCATCAATCAGGTTGTCAGGGGAGTGGTTAGGGTGTGAATGGGCTGGAAGGCACAAGCAGTTAGGACCAATCAGGAAGGCAGGTGGGTGAGCAGTTGGGAGCCAGTAGTCCTAGATTATGAGAGGGGTGTCCGACTGCCCATTTAGGCCCAATTCTACTGGGATTGGGCCTAAATAGGCAGTTAGACATCCCTCGAGGCGTCCCAGATTGCGCATGGTACAGGCTGGGCTTAGGGACACATACCCACTGTGCACAAATTTTGTGCACCAGGCCTCTAGTATGTTTAAAAGGGTTACCAACTGAACCCCTCCCTGCCAGCCTTGTCACCCCTAACTGTCCCCCCACCACTGGTCACCAGCCTGGTCACCCCACGCAGCCTGCTGTTCAGTCATTTGGTCATCCCTCACTAACCCTCATGTCAGATTGGCTATTCAGTGTAATACTTATTTCACATATGGCATTTTTCATTTCTGACTGATTATTTTTCATGGATTCTATATCCTTCTTCATGCTGTTATTATTCTCACTAAGTTCCTTGAGCATCCTTATAATGATTATTTGGAACTAACTTATAAATTGCTTGCCTTCATTTCATTTAGTTCTTTTTCTGAAGTTTCCTTCTGTCCTTTCATTTGGGGCCTGTTTTTTTGTCACCCCATGTTGCCTATCCCTTGTATTTGTTTCAATATTTTAGATACTACTGCTGTGACTCTCAGTCTTGGTCAGGTGGCTTTCTGTAGTAGTTGTTCTGTTGCTCCCAGTGGTACAGTGTCTTTGATCTTCTGATTTGGGTGCTGTAGGAATGTCTCTTATGTGGCTGTTTGAATTCTATTGTAATTGAGTCTTGATTTCCTGATCTATCTATCTATCTATCTATCTATCTATCTATCTATCTATTTGTGGTTGAGATCAATCCTCAGGGTGGTTGACTGTGAGGCACATCCATGGCCATAGTGTGCAATCTGCTATGCAGGTGCAATCTCATGGTGTCTTGATGGTCTCAGCAGCACAATCGTTAATCCTTCCGGCTGGGTATCTATAGAGGTAAACCTTTGTCACCATGTATGAGATGCTGTGCAGGGGCTGCCCTCCAAAGTGGGGTTATTCTGAGCAGAGTCTGGAGCCTGTCAGGTTCCACCTTTGGGTGTGCCATTTGTGTATGTAGCTGGGTTGAGCTCTGATGTGGTCTGAGGTCCACCACTGGTTGTGTTGGTTCTGGATCATTTTTGGTGGGTTTCACATGGAGGTTGGTTCTGGGTCTTTTGGAGTGAGTTGGATGTTGCATGCGGCTACCTGTGTGTAGTTACCACTTGGTTCACTGTGTCTGTGTCTGATAGACTTATATGTTCATGGGAGTGTTCAGTCTTTGTAAATGTGTTAGCTTCTTTTAACTTAGTGCTGGGGGGAAATCTGTGGTCAGACCAAGGCTCCCTTGTGTTCACCCCACCTGTTAACTAGTCCTCTTCCCCCTTGAGATTGCCTGGTCTTCCTCCAGAGATTTCTGATGAGAGTCTTTAGGATGGAACCAGGCTAGCCTAATTCAGGCTAGTGGGCCCCTGCTTGGAGATTACACAGTCAGACATTCAATGAGGAGAAATTAGTCTCTTCTTCAAAGTCAATCTGCTCAGTCCCTACCAAACACTCTCAACTCTAGTTCCCCCTGAAGGGGCTTGTTGCAGGTTCAGATTTGATACAGCTTGCAGTCTTCTCTGTAGGAGCAGTTTTAGCCACCCTGGGCTCAGAGGAATGAATCAAAAGAATATCTGCTTACCCTGAACAATTTTCTGAATGGTTAGAGAATGGGGATGGACTGAAGAGTTGCAGGTCCGATTCTGGTCAAGGGTACATACCTCTGTTGCAAGCCTGATGTGAACACATGTGGGAGGAAACCAATTAATGTGTCTCTCTCACATTGATATTTCTCTCTGTCTCTTCCTTTCCCTTTCACTCCCTCTGAAAAATCAATGGGAAAAAAAAAAACACACACACACACCCTTGGGTGAGGATTAACAGCAATAAAAGTCTCTGGTTGAGGATGTTTCTTTTCTGGCCCAGCAGGCAGGAGTGGGCTAAGCACTTCCTTTCAGTATCACTCATTGAACGTCCTGCTCTGAGCTGCTCTCCTGTCCCTTGTAGAATTGTGCCAAGCGGGGGTATCTGGGACTGCTTAGGTGTGAACCAGTCTCCTGGTGGTAGTGGTGTTTACTGTCTGCAGGTGTGGCAGACTCTGCCTCTCTTTCCTTGGGCTGTTTGGTGGAGCTCAAATGGAGTTTAGATCAGCCTCCCACAATGCAATACCAAAGCCCAACACTAGTACATCTGTAGTGAACTAGATAGAAGCCTCCCTGGATGATTCAGTCCAAAAATTCCAACTCTGCATGGAACCCTTGCCCTGAAACCACCAGTCCAAGCATGAGTGGTTAGAAAATCAGCCTTGCACAGGACTCTGATCCTTCTGCTCAGCTCTTCTCTGCAAATCAGGTGCTGAAATTCCCAGTTCTGCTCATGCTATGAACCCTACACAGTGCCCGCCAAAAATCCCAGACTGTGCTGCTTCCCTCCCCTTGCCCCAAAGCCACCAGGCAGAGCAGCCTGAGAGGCTCCATAGAGGTTCTGACCCTGTGCACCAAAGTGGGAGAATCCTTTATCTAAGCCAAATAGCTTTTAGTCACTAACTGGGACTCTGCACGCTACTTTTCAAGAAAGAAGAGGTTCCCTCAAAGTCATGTCTGAGTGCAGCCAGCTGACTCCTTTGTTGGGTCCAAACATGGCAGCACCGCCCTATTAGAGCTTGAACAAACTTCTCAGGCTGGCTCTGCTAACAATAGGAGTGCTCCTTCATTGAGAAGGTTTAATACAAGTTTCCCATGCAGGCAGGATTCCCCTTGTTCCCTCTGCCCAATGCAATGGGATTTTTTCTTCCAGATTCTGCTGCTCTGGGATTGGGAATCCCTGGGTGGGGTAAGACCCCACACTCTCAGACAAAGGGAGTTTTGCAGTTGATATCCCTCAAGCCACTCAGCAAAGGCACCTAATGGAAGGGGCCTTCCCCATTCCTCAACTCCCTTCCTCTTGTCAGTCTCTATATGGTTTCTTCCATGATCCTTAGATGTAATATTTCCAATCAGTTACACTTCACTTGGTTTTTCAAATTGATTGCGCAGCATTTTACTGTAAATCTGGTCCCTAACTGGGAGCAAGGCTTGCAGCCTCCAGCTACTCTGCAATAATATTGCTCTAGTCCAGTGGTCAGCAAACCATGGCTTGCGAGCCACATGCGGCTCTTTGGCCCCTTGAGTGTGGCTCTTCTACAAAATATCACGGCCTGGGCGAGTCTATTTTGAAGAAGTGGCATTAGAAGAAGTTTAAGTTTAAAAAATTTGGATCTCAAAAGAAATTTCAATTGTTGTACTGTTGATATTTGGCTCTGTTGACTGATGAGTTTGCTGACCACTGCTCTAGTCTATTGTTTTTCTATTGTCTAGTTTTATTTTATTTATCACTGGTCTAGCCTTCATTATTTCCCTCCTTCTGCCATCTTTGGATTTATTTTATTTTTATAGTTTCTTCAATAGTAAAGTTACTAGTAGGTTGTTGATTTGATTTTTTAAAATGTGTTTATAGCTATAAATTTCCCCCTTAGAGTGTCTCTGCTGTTTCCTATAAGTTTTCTTTGATTTTTAATGTTTTTATTGATTCTTTAAAAGAGATAGGAAGGGATGAAGAAACAGAGAGAGAAACATCAATGTGAGATAGTAGCATTGATCAGTTGCTTCCCCTAGCATGCACTAGCTGGGGATAGAATCCATAACTTAGGTATTTAGCCTTAATGGCTATCAAACCCCTGACATTTAGGTGCACAGGATGATGTTCCAACCAATTGAGCTACACTGGTCTTGGGTTGGTATGCTTCATTTTTAGTTTAAGTAATCTATATTTTCTTATTTTATTTGTGAAGTTAATCCATTGGTAGTTTAATAGTGCATTGTTTAATTTCCACCTATTTTTGAAAGGTTTAGTTTTACTTTTATTAATGATTTCTAACTTCATAATTTTGTCATTGGAAAAGATATTTTGTAATATAGCTATCTTATTAAATCTATTGAGACTTAATTTGTCACCTAACATGGTCTGTTTTCAAAAAGTTTTCATGTACAATTAAAGAAATGTGTATGCTGTAGTTGTGGATAGAGTGTACTGTTTATGTCTCATATCTAATTTGTTTTATTGTGCTGTTTCAGTCTTCTATTTTATTATTTATCTTCTATCCATTTGCTCTATCCATTATCTAGAGTAAGGTATTGAAGTCCATAAATATTTTTGTATATTTCTTTCTTCAGTTCTGTCAGTGTTTGGTTCATATATTTTTATGGCATCAGATATGTAAGTTATATATTACTTTTATAGATAAAATCTAATCTTAAAAAACACCCTTATTTTTTTCTTGAATAAAATATTAGAATATGAGGTAATTTTTGTTCATGGGCTTAATAGGTCAGTTTTAGTAGAAATAACTCTAAACACCTGACATTCAATTATTTATATATCCAGGTATGGTTTTACCCCATCTATAGGTATTCCTATAATCCTCTTCTTACTACTGGTAGTTCCAGAATTTCTATACAAAAATAATTCCTGGGGAGAATATGATTGAAGAAGAGAGTAATTAGCTACAGGATTTTCTTGCAAATATGTTTGCACAGCAAAACACTGTTTTGTCTTAGATTTTATGGTACAGAGAAATCAAAATAGCAAGGTTTTGCCCTAGCTGGTTTTGCTCAGTGGATAGAGCATCAGCCTATGGACTGAAAGGTTTGATTCTAGTCAAGGGCACATGCCTGGGTTGCAAGCTCCATCAGTTCCCAGTAGGGGGCATGCAGGAGGCAGCCGATTAATGATTCTCTCTCATTATTGATGTTACTATCTCTCACATTGTCACAAGATGGCTGCCACATGATGGCAATTGTGGGCAATCAGGCCAGCAGTTAAGCATCAATCAGGCTGGCAGGGGAGCAGTTAGGGGGCAATCAGACAGGCAGGCAGACGAGCATTAGGAGCCAGCATTCCTGGATTGTGAGAGGACTGTCCAACTGCTGGTTTAGGCCTGATCCCTGTGGGACATCCCTTGAGGGGTCCCAGATTGGAGAGGGTGCAGGCCAGACTGAGGGTAGCCTTCCCCCCCCCCCCAGCCATGCATGGATTTCATGTATCGGACCTCTAATAAAGAAAGAAAACACACCCATTCCCTTAAAGTGTCTTTAACAGTAAAGATAATATATATAGAATACTCAGAGAGTATAGAACAAACCTGCATAACTCTGCTTTGGGAAAGGAGAAAGATAGAGAGGGACTCACAGGGAAAGTGCTCTTTCAGCTAAGTCACAGAAGGATTTATAGGAGTTATTCAGGTGGAGAAGAGATGGGAGGGCAACAAAGAATTAGAAATAGTATGCACTGAGTACTGAAAGAGCATAACATCTCCTTGGATTTCCATAAAATTGTCTAAATGGGGAGTATGAGGTTTGTGGTACCAGGGTGAGGGTAGAACATATGAGGCTGGGCGAGGTCTAGGTCACAAAGAACTTAATATGCTTTTCTAAGGGATCTTGTAGTTTATCTTGAAGGTCACATGTTTTCTTATTTCTTTTAAACTGAAGAACCCTTTCTTCAAATTAATGCTTATGTGAAACCTCAATATCTAAGACATGTCAAAGGAAAATTACTCTGGTAGAAACTCATGGAAAATCACTACACACTGGCCATTCCCTTTGCTTTCCTTATGGCTTTTCTTGAGAGGTCTTCATAGTATTTATTGAGTCTTCCAGAAACTTGATGAGGTTAGTGTTTTCTTACCCTTATGTCATAGATAAGAAAATTGAAGCACAAAGAGGTTAAATACTTTTCTCATGGTTTCACACCCCATAAATGGCAAACATACGATTGTGTCCCTTTGGAGATGTACAGGAAGGTGGTGTATATAGAGATCTGGAGCTAAGGAGAGAGATTTAATTTGAATATAGGCCAATATACATAGGTACTAATGATAATAAAGATGTTGTGGCATGTAGCTGCAGTTCATTCATCATTGCTCTCTAATATTCTGTTATGCAAACATTTATTGTATTTGCCAATTCTTCTATAAATAAATATTTGGATTATTTTTAGTTTTTTAAAAAGTATTTGTTTTTATTTTTTAGAGGGAGAGGAAAGGAGATGGGGAAAGAGAAATGTCAATGTGAGAGAAACATCGCTCAGTTGCCTTCTACACACTCCCTAACTGGGGATAGAACCCGTAAATTGGGTGTGTGCCCTGACCAACATCAGAGGGCTAAAGGCTAATTCTTTCTATAGCAGGGCAACACTGTTATTTTTTTATTCTTCTTCTAGTCTGAAATGTGATGTTTTATGGAACTCCATTCTGTGCTAGCAGACAAATCTCATTGTAGGCATATTTAATGGATGAAAAGGCTAAAGCAAAGAGGAAAGGATTAATTAGTTTGTCTGAGGTCACTTAACACTACAGACACAGAGACAATGGAAGAAATAGAAACTCAGAAGCCTGAAACCATAATAATATGCCACCCCCTTTTAATTAATTTAAACTGCTCATCATGTAAATAATTTATATTAATTTTGTATTTTTGTCAAATATTTATTCCATGAAAACTGAATGGTATCTGTATTGTTGTGGGATCTATGAGCTGTTATTTGTTATCCAATTTAATGAAAATATCTGTTTGTTGCTTAGTTCCCCATGAAGCATAGTAACCTCTATTTTGTAAAAATTGCTGTTTGAAGTTTCCACAAGACATAAAATAGTCCTTTGTTCTATGAAGTAATTCTGCTATTTTTGGCTTCTGTATTAACTGTCTGACCTTGCAAGCTGTTCTGTTGCCATCCCTAGCTATCCCACCCCCATGCCAGGTGTCTTAGTTATCTGTACTCAAGGTTACAGGCTTCCTGAGAGATATCTGAAAAGCATACATAGAGAAAGAAAGCCCCATCCAGACAAAGACATTAGAAAAATATAAGAGAAAGTTTCTTCCATGTCTTTGCTCAGAATCTTAGACATATTCCTCTGAGCCTGCCAGCACAATAAAGCAGTGTAACTCCATTTCTCTAAGCATTGCTTGGTTTTTCTCCAGTCTTCTGTAACATCACTGGTCCCCTGACCAAGAAGGAGTAACCACGTTGGCCTTTTGGCCTCCAGTAAGTGAACCAGGTTTGAGATGTGGGGACACAGGAAAAGTATCTGGGAGGTGTGCCCTGCTGATTTTAGCAGAAGTGAACAGGGGGACACCGGGTACTCCCGACCTCAACCTAGGACCCATCTGGCATCTGGAGAGAGTGGAAGGACACTTCTATACCTGTCGACAGAAACTGTAAGGTAGGGGCCCCAGGCAGTCAGGACCACTCCGAGAGAGTAGAAGGGGGAGCTTGATCACATCCCCGGAAGTCATACGACTTCCTCAGGCAAATTAGTCAGGAATTGGGTGGACTGTTTAAATTCTGAGTAAATGTCTGGTGAAAGTGTGTGAGTGTGTAAGGAAAGGACCTGCCCTCTCTTAACTTTTGTGTGGCTCCACGACCTCAATTATGAAGTCTGAGTGGGCCCTCACCTGCAGTTCTGCCATTCATTATAAGGCATAACGTTGATTGACCCCCACTTGGAAGTGACCAGGCCTGGGGTTTATATGGGTGCACTTTAGCTAAGACTAATCTAAGCTCCCAAGGGACATGGCCAGGTGAACATCTTAGTGCAGTGGTCGGCAAACTGCAGCTCGTGAGCTGCGTTTTGCTGTTCTGTTGCATGAGTTTGCTGGCCAATGTCTTAGTGGATCTGTGAAAACAGGTCATCCCCTCCCTTGTTTGTTTCAGGACAAAGTAAACCCACTGTCCTCAATTACATGGTGAAAAAATTTAAAAAGGGTTTCAATAGGGATTATGTATTAAAATGAATCCAGAAACAATGAGGAAATTCTGCGAATTAGAATGGCCAACCTTCAGGGTTGACTGGCCCTTGGAAGGCTCTTTAGATGAAGGACTGACTGGTCAGGGTGATCTGGAATGTAGTTACAGGAGATCCTGGACACCCAGATCAGTTTCCCTACACAGACAGTTGGTTTGAACTTGCTCAAACCCTGCTGCCTTGGGTAGGGTTCTGCATGTGTAAAAGGGGACAGAGTAAGGTTTTAGTGGCAGGAGAAAAGAAGCAGGTAGGGCATAAGCAGGCAGGAGAAAAGAAATAGGTTCCTCACAAGAAAGCTCAGCCTCCTATTCCACAGGAATCCCCCCGAGGAAGTCCCACCAGTTTTACCACCTCCATATATGCCACAGGCAGCACCAAGTGCTCCCCTATCTGGCCTGGAAGGTCTGAAAAGTCTGGAAACACCAACTCCTTCTGTCTCTCTCCAACTGGACTCTCCAGAGCCAGTTGGGTGGCACTTGTGTTTAGCCAACCAAGGCCCCAAACCACAACTGGCACATCAGATGCCTCTCAGGGAGATTCAGGGTGTCTAAGTACTTGAAGAATATGGGACCTCACAGAAGGGAGGGCTGGTATATTATTATCAGCCCTTTACCATAAGTGACATCTTGAATTGGAAATATCACACCCCAGCTTATTCTGAAAAAAACTCTGACCATGGTAGACCTCCTAGAAATGATCCAGACCCATAAGCCAACCTGGGTGAACTGAAAGCAGCTCCTTTTGTGTTCTTTAACACTGAGGAGCACATGAGAATAGTAACTGAGGCTTAGAAGTGGCTCTAGACGCAGGCCTCAGTAGGGATATTAGATACAGACAGGTGGCAAGGGAGGCCTTCCCTGATAAGGAACCAAACTGGTCACTGAACTCAGAAGACAGAAGGACCAGGCTAGAAAGATATCAGCTGGCTTTCTTCTAGGGGGTCAGGTCAGGGCCAAGAAGCCCACCAATATGGCTAAAATATCCTAAGTCTTCCAGAAGCCTGATGAAAGTCCAGTGGCTTTCTAGGAGAAACTATATGAGGCATACCGGATCTATACCTCCTTTAACCCTGAGGCCCCAGAAATTCAAACCATGGTAAATTCCACTTTTGTAGGCTAAGCTCAGCCTGATATCAGGAGAAAATTATAGAAGCTGGAAGGATTTGCAGGGGAAAAAAAAATGCTACTGAGCTGCTAGAGATAGCAAGCAAGGTTCTCATTAACCAAGACAGGGAAGCAAGAAAGGAAGAAGAAAATAAAATAAATAAAATAAAATAAAATAAAATAAAATAAAGGCCAATTTAATAGCAGCAGCTTTTAGAGCAGTGGTTCTCAACCTTCCTAATGCCATGTCTCTTTAATGCAGTTCCTCATGTTGTGATGACCCCCAACCATAAAATTATTTTCATTTTAGAGCAGTGGTTCTCAACCTTCCTAATGAGAACCACTGTTTTAGAGGTTCAGGCTCCCAGACAGATGAGAAAGGGAAGCAAGAAGACAGATCAGGGGGGAAAGGAAGAGCAAGCCTGAGATGGGACCAGTGTGCCTATTGTAAGGAAACAGAACATTGGAAAAATGAATGTCCCAAACATCAAAGTAAGAAGACAGGGCTCCCTTTTCTGCCTAGTCTCTATCAACCAAAACCACCTAAAGCAGACCTTATTGGACTGACAGCAGCTGACTCAGATTAGGACAAACTGGGCTCTTGTTAGCTGGGTCACCACCAGCCCATGGTCAGAAAGAAAACTGTGGGCCAGACTGTGGACTTTATGGTTGATACAGGAGCTGAGCACTCAGTAGTTACAAAGAAAGAAGTTCCTCTCTCAGGAAACTTGGCAGGCACCAAGTAATTCATGTACTTGCCAAGTTGTCCAGTACCTATGATGGGTAGAGAGCTTTTAGCCAAAATGGGGGCAGAAATCACCTTTGCCCCAGATGGCTCAGCACAGCTTCGCCGAGTTGAAGAGACTTCTCCAATGATTCTGTCTGTAGCAGTGCCCAGGGAGGAAGAATGGAGATTTTATACCCCTCAAAGGAATATGACTACAGTCTCTCATAGAAAGCAGCAGGTCTTTCATTACCTTTAGAGCCTGAATTAGAGGAAGAATTTCCACTGGTCTGGGCAGAAATAAATCCCCTTGGCCTGGCCACAGACCACATCCTGATACTAATTGACTTAAAGCCTGGAGCATAGCCTGTCAAAATCCACTAATATCCAATTCCAAGGGAAGCACACCTAGGAATACAGATCCACTTAGACCAGCTGATTCAGTGGGGACTTCTTAAATGATGCCAGTAACCATGGAACACTCCTCTCTATTGCCTCTCAAAAAGCCTGAACTGATGACTCCTGCCTGGTGCAGGACCTGCGGACTGTTAATGAGACTATCATAACCTTGCATTTGGCGCTGCCAAACCCCTACATACTTCTAGGATTCATTCCATTGCAAAGGTCACCAGAAATGGAAAAACTCAGTGTCAGAAGGAAACCAATGAGCTGATGCAACAGCAAAGCTGGCTGCCAAAGAACAAGTAGCACCAACACAGATCATGTTGGCCCCCGAATTACCTGAACCTCCAAAATACACACATCAGGAGGAGGAATGGGCCCAGCAAGAAGGGGGCAAGAGAATGAAGGAAGGTTGGTGGATACTCTTAGATCATAGAGCCTATGTCCCAGAACAGTTAGCCCACAAGGTAGTCCTCCAGCAGCATGAACTTACACATTTAGGAAAGACTGCCCTAGAAGCTTTGTTAGGCAGATACTACCTAATTGCCCATCTTCCCTCCTTGTGTATCTTGGTCTCTCAGTGTTGCGTCCTCTGTGCACAGAACAATGCCAAACATGGTCCTATAGGACTAATAGAGGAGTTCAGTGCTGCGGGAAAGCTCCCTTTGAGGACATAGAAGTATATTTTACAGAAATAGAGCCTAGCAGAGGAAATAAATACCTGCTAGTCTTTATTTGCACCTTTTCAGGATGGGTTGGGGCATATCCCACTCACACAGAAAAAGCAAGAAAAGTCATTAAGGCATTGCTGAAGGACATAATCTGTGGTATGAAATGGAATGCTTCTGACCATAGGGTCTGATAATGGCCCAGCCTTTGTAGCAGAAATAGTACAACAGGTATCCAAGGCTTTAGGAATTAGATGGAACCTACATACACCTTACAGGTCTCAGAGTTCAGGGAAAGTGAGCGCATGAACTGGACTCTCACACAGGCTATGGGTAAGCTATGCCAAGAGATAACCATACCTGGAACAGATATCTTGCCTCTTGTACTCTTGCAAATATGCTGTGCCCTGAGGGCCAGAGTAGATTTCTCTCCCTTTGAATTCTATATGGCAGACCCTCTCCCTTAATTTTGTCAAAGGGAGATTTGGAAAAGACAGGAAACTTGCAAACCCAGAAGTAACTACAAGGATTTAGAAAAACTGTCTTTGAGGTCCACAGATGGGTTACTTTTGGTTACCCATCTCTCTGGGAATAGTTGTACATCCTTATAAACCTGGAGACCAGGTTTGAGTAAAATATTGGAAAAAGGAGCCCCTTAAGCCAATTTGAAAGATACTCTATCCAGTCATACTAACCACTCCCACAGCTCTCAAGGTTGCAGGACTGAACACCTGGATTCACCACACCTGGTTGAAAGCAGCCCACCAGCCGAGTGATGCCAGCCTTAGTGGAAAATGACCCCAGATTTTGAGAATCCCCTCTGGCTGTGCCTCAGCAAGGAAATGAAAGCCTCATCATGAATTGCTGGACCACTCCTTGTTATGCCACCCTTGGCTACATTTGCTTTGCAGAAATAGTTATAATTACAACCAAATGCACCTGGGTGCCAGAACAGAGACCATAAATTTCTTCATTGTTGTTATTATCATGTTAATTGTTGACTGTTAACTATCCTGTACCCACCTAAATAAAACAAGTATGTGTCTATCATTTTACTTTTTACCCAATTCCAGAGGTCCCCTCCTCCCCTTTGCTTTCTCCCGCCTCCCTAATCTATCACCAGTGGATTTCATGTAACCCACTTAGGTCTTCTCCTTTGATGTAATGTATAAAAGAAGGTGAAAAACCACCATTCTCCAAGAATTATTTCAATCCATTGAAATTCTGCTTCCCAGCAATTGTCCACAGTTTGGCTCAAATAAACTCACAAAAATTCTTTACAGGTTTGAATGTTTTTATGTTATCAACCTAAATAGTCACTTCTTGAAAGTGGACATATCGAAGGCCAATAGGCATATGAAAAAATGTTCAAAGTCATTGATCATCCAAGAGATGCAATTCAAAACAACAATGAGGTACCACTTCACACCAGTCAGAATGGCTATCATCAACAAATCAACGAACAACTGCTGGTGAGAATATAGGGAACAGGGAACTCTTGTACACTGCTGGGGGGAATGCAGACTTGTGCAGCAAATGTGTAAGACAATATGGAGTTTCCTCAAAAAATTAAAAAAGGAACTCCCATTAGACCCAGTAATCTCGCTTCCAGGAATATATCTGAAGAAATCAGAAACATCAACCAGAAAGAATATATGCACCCCTATTTTCATAGCAGTGCAATTTACAATAGTTAAGATTTGGAAACAACCTACGTGGACATCAGCAGATGCGTGGATCAAAAACAGTGGTCCATCTATACAACGGAATCTTTGCTGCTGTAAAAAGAAAGAACTCTTACCATTTGCAATAGCATGGATGGAGCTAGAGAGCATTACATTAAGAGAAATAAGCCAGTGAGATAAAGATAAGTATCATATGATCTTACTCATTTATGGAATATAATGAACAACATAAACTGATTATCAAAAATAGATTCAGAGACATTGAAGTATGGAACAGACTCAACCTCAGAGGAAAGTCAGGGGAGGTTGTGTGTGGTAGGGGGCTTAAGAGTTCAACTGAAAAGCTTGTATGCATCTAAGCATAACCAAATGGGCACAGTTAATAAGGGTTGAAGGCCTGGGCTGGGAGAGGACAATGCGGGGAAAGGGGACATATGTAATACTTTCAACAAAAATAATTTTTAAAATAAATGCAGATAAGTTAAAACAAACAAACAAACAAAAAGAAATGAGTGCCCCCCCCCCTAGAAAGCCAAACACACACTTTGAAAATAACACTACGTAATTCTTTTAACTACATATTTACATAACTATGAAAAATTGAAAATCAAAGTTATTCATTACTCAAACCCACTTTCTGGTCTAACTTTCCAGTCTCTGAGGTTTTTTATAATATGGACTAAGGCTGGGTTTTTCTGGTTCATCTATAGTTATAGCCTTTTCTCCAGCAATATAATATTTCTTGCCTTTTCCCAGGATGCTTTGTAATCTCTGTGCTTTTGTGCTTTTATTTGTTTTTACCAAGAATGCTCTTAGCCTCTTTCTGCTGCTCAACACCTACTCGTGTTTCAAGTTTTCAATAAAATAAAACTCATCTGAAGCATTCATTTAAACAAATGTAAACATTCCTCTTCAGTAAAGGATCCCATCATGTTCTTTGCATTATTTTATTGATACAATTTAATTGTATTTTTAAAGTATGCTTTTTTACTCCATTTAATGGGTTATAAATAGATTCAATATATTGGTACCCAGATTTAAAAATAACATCACAAGAAATAGAATGAAAAAATAACAGGGTCAATAACATATGGTAAGTGTAAGTATTATTTTATAAAACTTCTGTTTCAATGATATACAAATGCATGTGTTTAATGGGCCACAATATAACATATATATCTTTACTATGAGTTGCATTAAAAATAGTTTGATTGCCAAAACCGGTTTGGCTCAGTGGATAGAGTGTCAGCCTGCGGACTGAAAGGTTCCAGGTTCGATTCCGATCAAGGGCATGTACCTTGGTTTTGGGCATATCCCCAGTAGGAGGCATGCAGACGGCAGCTGATTGATGTTTCTCTCTCATCGATGTTTCTAACTCTCTATTTCTCTCCCTTCCTCTCTGCAAAACATCAATAAAATATATCTTTAAAAAATAAATAATAGTTTGACAAATATATTAGTATGTTAAATTCTTTTTCATATGGCTATCTACACTAATAAAAGATAAACATGCAAATTGACTGTTCCTCCACTATGCCCACCAGCCAATCAGAGCAAGTATGCAAATTAATCCAACAAAGATGGTAGTTAATTTGCATACACAGGCATGGAATGAAGACAGCATAGAAGGAAGCCAAGAGCTGAAGAAGGGAGCAAAGCTGAAGAGAAGGGAACAAAGCAGTGGAGACAGGAGGGAAGCAAGGCAGCAGAGAAGGAACCGCAGCTCCAGCCACAGGAAGCCCTATTCTTGCAGGAATAGGCCTGAGGAAGCCCTATTCTTGTAGGAATCTTCCTGCAATGGGCCTCTAGTGTCCTCTAATAAAATGTGAACACATTGAGAGGCTAAAGCATCATATTCACTACTGTATTCCCCCACAATAGAGTCTAGTGGAGGCTTGAAACACAGTGCTTTTAAAAAGTTGATAGTATTCAGGCAGAGATTAATCAAAGAATTAATATGCATATATGCATAATCCATGGACATGGACAATAGTGTGATGAAAGCATGGGGTGGAGTGAAACTAAATGGAAGGGAGAAATGGGAGAAAAATAGGGACATATGTAATACTATCAACAATAGAGTTAAAATTTAAAAATTGAATTAGGCAAGTGAGTGCTAGTAAAAGATCCCAAGAAAAGAGATGGGGGGACAGGTGGTGACCTCTTTCTTGAAGAGGCACCCCTGAGACTGGGTCCCGTCTGCTTTTTATTCAGTTTTAGATACACATATTTTCTTCTAGCAATGCATGAAGACATATCAAAGGTAAAGTTTGGTAAACAGTAAAAGGATTATCAGGTGAGGGAATTGCCTTGAGCCACCACTGTCTCTTAGTGTCAGCCCTGCTAATGCCCAAGGTCCATCAGCCTTCCACGTTCCTTGTTGCACTGATGGTACTGGCAAGCAGGGGCACCCACAACTCCCCCTTTTTGTTTTCTTAATAAGTCTTGAAAGGTATATGCCATCTGTAGGGCTCGAGTCCTTTTAAGACTCTTCATGTTGCATCTGCAGACTAGAAATAAACATATAAGAATAAGAATGAGACAGAAAATAGTGGGTATGCTAAGAGGCAGATATAGGGAGACCCATGAAAAGGATTGAGTTCTTTCATGTCCTTTTTAAATTGCTGCCAGGCAACTAAGGAAATAGTTTGTAGTAGGCTCCTTTCTGGGCCATCAGTTCTTTATTGATCCCCTTTTCAATTACTGTCCTCTGTGACATGACAGCAATGATATTTGAGTTCTGGATGGTGGACAAACTGTGGGCAATGACAATCAGGTATGACAGTCTCTGGCTTTGTCCAGGGCAAACTCTACCATCCCACAACTGATGACTGCTAGCATGGCAAGGAAAACATTCTTATGTGTTTGTGAGGTCCTTGTTTCCTCAGAAACTCTTTCAGTTTTCTGGACTGTCTTCTTCACTATCCCCCAGGTCATCTCCAGACTGATTCTCATCTGTCTCATTCTATTCCCATTTCTCATCTTCAATGTGTTGCTTGGGGCTACTGCTATCTATGGCTGGAGTTTTCAATTGTCTGCAGCCACAGGTACAAGGTGAAGCTCCAGGTGCAAAGTCCTCATTAGTCTGTTCAGTTCCTCTCTTGGAACCATGTTCAAGTTTAATGATCCTTGCAGGAATCCACATGGGCTTGGAAGAGATGTCTGGAAATACCAAGCATATCCTCAAACAAAGGTTAACAAAGAATCAGGACCCATCCATAACCAAGATTCAGGATCTGTCTATCTAACCAAACCATTTTCATTTGGTTTATTCTGACACCAGTATAAATCTATAGGTGTCTTGCCAGCAGCATTCCAAGTGAAAAAATTTAAACTACTTAAGGCTTGGTGTAGTCTACCTACACATTTCTCCAACATCACTATTCCCCCTTTTTGATTCTCAAATTGGGATTTTAGCCACTGATGTTGGCATTCTATAATTGCCTGTCCTTGGGAATTGTATGATATTCCTATAATGTGCTGAATTTTTTACAAAATTGCTGGAAATTAGTTTGTGCATGTAGGTTTATTGTCAGTTTTAATATTTTTGGAATTCCTATGATGGCAAAAGTAGTTAGGCAATGATTAATGACCTGTTTTGCCATTTCCCATGTAGATAAAGTGGCCCATAGGACCTTTGAAAAGGTATCTAGAGACATGAAAAGCCCTAAGGCATCTGAAAGGAGTGTAATGTGTTTTATCCATTTGTGAGATATGGTCCCTTATCAGTCCTAAGAATTAATTCCTGCAATAGACCTTTGAGGCAGATGTAACATAGAAGTGGGGCATTCCTTGACAATTTGTTTTGCCTGCTGTAATAAAACAATTAACTGATATGCATATGCATTTCCTTTTGTTAAAGGACCTGGCACACTGATAGGTGCCCTAATATGAGTAATATAAAAGGAATATTGTCTTTGCTGTACAATTTGCTATATCTGTTTAAATAGTATAAATAGATTTTGGCCACTGAGTCATTTTAATTGAGCAGTCTCAATTTTGTTTACCAAGCCAGCAGCATAGGCAGAATCAGAAATAATATTAAGAAGCTCTTGGAAATTCTGTAGTGCAGCCTTGATAACTTCTAATTCAATCTTTTGTATAGAAGTGTGACTAGCCTGGATGAATCAGTCTGAGTCCATTGTATGATAATCAGCCTTACCATTAGATGACCCATCAGTAAAAACAATTAATGCTCCAAGAATAGGTTTCTGTCTAATCAGTCTGAAATAACATTTCTAATTGCAACCCAGTGAAGGGAAGATAGATGTATTGGAGTTTTTCTCTTCTAAGCTGCCTGCAGTACTTTCTGAGTTAAGATATTAATTGAGCCATGAATTCTATATATGTAATCACAGTTTTAGAAGATTGATGCCCTAGGTCAGTGGTTCTCAACCAACTCAATAATAGTAGGAGAGTTTTCTTTTCTTTCTTTTTTTTTTGGAAAATGACTCCAGTGGGAATATTTGCAGTAGGATTAATCTGTCCTCATAAAGGCAATTCAAGCTGTCCCTAGGCTACTTGGGCTGAGGAGATTGCCTGCTCAATTCTTAGTAACTCCCATTATTATGGAAACACTAATCTTGTTGACCAAACACAACCTGTATATTTTCATTGTGTCATTTTTGCCATCAAATAAAGAAAAACAGAGGATAAATTATTATTTTTTTGCCTGTTCTATAGCATCCATGAAGAGATGCTTAGGCCAAGAGGCCACCCCAAATCGGGTGGTGCACCTTTCTCTTAAAATCGCCTTTTCCTTTCCATGGACACATTTCCAATTTGTGAGAAATGGATTTTTGATTTACATTTTAAATGACAGACTAAGAAACAAAAACATGACAAAAATGAGACTTTTAATAACACTCCTTAGAGTGGGTGTCCATATTGCAGGATCACCAAGAGACCTAGTAATTAATGGACTGGTGCCTTTTTTAGTTACCTCCTATGTCTAGGGAATTTTCCTAGTACCTGTGTTATCAGCCACGTGTATCACTCAATCTTTCTCCCCGCCCTCACATCCTGTTTGCTCTATGGAAATTTAGTAATGGCATGGTCACCTACTTTTTCTTTTCTATGAAGATAAATTAAAGGCATGCTTAATAGACTAATAATCAACAAATTAAACCAAACAAAAAAAATAGATAAAACAACAATCAAGACAAGCACACATAGCACAGAGACAAGACTTAATAAATTAGAGATCTTTACATAGATCTTTCAGATATTTTACATTGCCTGGGATGTATAGCCAGATGAGACTCAGATCTTAGTCATCGTTTACAGATATCATCATATTCTGCTCTCCATAGCACTGACTGGCATCTAAAGTTGTTTTAGCTAAAGAAGAAAAGCTGGGGAGAAAAAATGGCTGCGGAATAGACGGACGTGTCTGGAGCCTTGTCGCTGAGCAGACAGTGAGAATAGCTGAAGGTCGAACTGGGAGTGTTTGTTGGCAAGTTAAGGGACAGTTATC
Organism: Lasiurus borealis; assembly: GCA_004026805.1. NCBI lineage: Eukaryota > Metazoa > Chordata > Mammalia > Chiroptera > Vespertilionidae > Lasiurus > Lasiurus borealis. Next base: position 25,229 of record PVJN01006407.1, read on the forward strand.
CTCCAGGAGAAGGTTGGGGACTGCTGGATGGGGCTCCCCTGACTAGGAAGCCCCACTGCCACGGGGTTTTTGTCTGCGGGAGCCACAAGCCCGAACTTGGAGACGACGCCATCTTTCAGGGGAAAGTGTAAGTCTACAGAGGTTTGAAAAGCTAGATGCAGCACCCACTGAACAGCCAGGGCACCCAGAAAACCACTCTCCAATTGGCGCAAACACTCAAACTCAGAGGAGCTCCACATGCCACACGGAAAGGTCAGATTTGCTTGGGATAAGGGGAGGTCTCTAGTCCTGCAGAAAAGAGAGACACACACTCTGTGGGAACTGGACTGGGAGAAAGCTGCTCCTAATAGAAGTCCACAGATGTGGGGCAGGGCATGACCCCTAAATGTGGAAGGGGGCTCTCAGAGCTATTAACAGAGGGTAGCTCTAGAAAACAACCCATTTTGATCTGAGGCAGAAGGACAGCCTGGGAGTTATTACAGTGTCCCGGCTGCTCGAACAGGAGCAGAGAAGGGAGAGAACACAGACTGCACTCTTTCCTCTTCAGACCCTGGCTTCTGATTGCTAAGCCCAATACATAGGATCACACAATTGGAGACATCCTGAGAGACTGCATGGGAAAGTTGTTTCTCTGGAACCTAGGGATCAGAGCGCAGAATAATCAACAGAGAATCAGCTCTGGGACAACCCACCCTCACAAAGCGATACTGAGTACCACAAAGTAAGCAGGATCTAAGCACAGGCTAGAGAGGTCCTATGCTTAGTCTCAGAGGTCAATTCCGAAACACTGCCACCCAGTGGATGACTCACAAATTGACTTTACCATAATCACAAAAGAATAAAGAAATTAAGACACACCTCAGCAGTGGAACACAGGGAACTGGAATGCCCTCCCTACTGGAAAACAGAACAATAGTGCAAGTGAATGACCTCCACTACTGCCCATTCTATTGTTTTATTTTTATTTTTTTTTATTTTGTGCATATTTTAATTAAAAAAGCTATTTTTTCTCTTTTCTCCTTTTTAATTATTACATTTTTATTTTCAACTCGTATTATTACTACTACTATTTTACCTTTTTGAAAAAAAAGAAGTGTCATTTTTTTATCTCTTTATTTTACTTTGGGATTAGAGTTCTACCTTCTATTTACATCTTTCCTTTAGCATCATTTTACCCTATCTCAAATCTACCTTTATGCCAACACTCTCTTCCTAACTTTCCACATTTTGTTGTCTTGTTTGTCTTTTCCTTTTCCAACTTTAGATTCTCCCTATTCTTTCTTTTTACCTGGTTAAAATTTCACCCCACTTATGTATCTAATTTCAAATGCCCTACTCCAAGACCGTACAAACCTCTCTCTTGTCTGTCTTCACTATCCAAAAAACTGTTTTTCTTCATGTCCTTTTGTTGTTGTTGCGTGAATGGTGATTATATTAATTTTTTATACTTTAGTGAGATTATTTTTGCTTATTCTACTCATTTTATTTTGTTTTTTGTTTGCTTTGTTTTGTTTTTGTTTTTGTTTTTGACCTCTGTTTTCCCTCACCTCCCTTGATATTAGTTGTTATTTGTAGTTTGTGTTAATCTCCAGGTACTTTTTGCCAGAATTTGTTGGGATTAGTGGATGTTCTATGGGAGTTTTCTCCTCACATATATAATTTGTTCCCCTTTACTGTCTTATTCTCTTTCTTTTCTCTCTTACCTTTTTTTTCTTTCTCTTTTGTTCTTCCCCTTCTTTTTTTGCCATCTTTTTTTTTTCTCCCTTCTCCCAATGTGATAAGGGCACTTCTTTCTTTTCTTTATTCCACATTTCGCTCTTCTTCTTTCTCTAGTTATCCCTAATTTATCTTTCATTGGTGGTCACCTTATTTCTGGTTATTAACATCGTGAATACATTTCTGTTCAGTGCCTTGTATGTTGTACCTGGTTGTGTTGTAGTCTGTGCCTTTGAATCAATGTAGGAGAGAGAACTACATAACCAGACACCCAGAGAAGAAAGACCATGGGAAGATGAAGAAATAGCCTGCATATGAAAGAAAAACAGGTATTACCAGAAAAGGAAGTAAATAAAATAAAAGCAGAAATATACCTGCCAGAGAAAGAGCTCAGAGAAATGGTTATATGGTGGCTGAAAAGAATGGAAGACAAAACTGACAATATGAGTAAGAGCCAGGAGGAAATGAAGAAGAGCCAAGAGAAAATGAAGAACAAAGTGGAAATGAAGAAAAATCAATAAGAAATGAAAAATGACATCACTGCTGTAAAGAACTCAATAGAAAGCATCAAAAGTACTCTAGAAGAAGCTGAGGACCACATAAGTGAGCTAGAAGACAGAGTAGGAAAAAATACTCAAGTACAGCAGCTTCTAGAAAAAAATAACTAAAAACCAAGTGGAGAGCCTAAGGGAACTTTGGGATAACAAGAACCAAAACAACATCTGCATAATCAGGGTTCCAGAAAGAGTGGAAACTGAGCAAGAAATAGAATACCTAATGAAAAAACAATGGCAGAAAACTTCCCTGATATAGGAAAGAAAAAACCCACACAAATCCAAGAAGCTCACAAAGTCCCAAACAAAATGAACCCCCCAAAAATGACACCAAGGCACATTATAATAAAATTGGCAAATAGCAACAACAAAGTAAGAATCTTAAAAGTGGTCAGAGAGAAACAGAAAGTTACCTACAAAGGAACTCCCATAATACTAGTAACAGATTTCTCAACAGAAACTCATCAGGCCAGAATGGAATGGAATGAAATATACAAATTCATGCAAAGGAAGGGTCTGAACCAAAAAAAAAAACTGTACCAAGCAAAGATATCAATCAAAATTGAAGGTGCAATAAAGATCTTCACAGACAAAAAAGAACTAAGGGAATTTATTACCACCAAACCAGCAATGCAAGAAATGTTAAAGGGTCTGCTGTAAATAAAGAAATAGAAGCGAAGAAGGAACAGAGGGATAAAAAATAAAAATGGCGGTAGATAAGTACCTATCAATAATAACTTTGAATGTAAATGGATTAAATGCTCCAATCAAAAGATATAGGACAACTGATTTCATGAGAAAACATGATCCATAGATCTGCTGTCTACAAGAAACCCACCTCAGAAAAAGAGACACACAGAGACTGAGGGTGAAGGGATGGAAGATGGTGTTTCAAGCAAATGGAAATGAAAAAACAACAACAACTGGGGTTGCAATACTTATATCTGAGAAATTAGATCTCAAAGTGAAGGACATAACAAGAGATAAAGAAGGCCACTTCTTAATACTAAAGGGAACAATCCATTAAGAAGAAATAACTCTAGAAAACATATACACACCCAATATAGGAGCACCTAAATATATAAAAAAAAATCCCCTGGAGGATATTAAGGGAGAGATTGACAGCAATGCAATCATAGTAGGAGACTTTAATATCCCTCTGTCACCACTGGAAAAATTCTCTAAACAAAAAAAATAAGCAAAAAAAAAAAATCAATCCTAAATGGCTCGCTAGATCAGATGGAATTAATTGACATCTTTAGAACATTTCACACCAAAGCCACAGAATATACATTCTTCTCCAGTGCACATAGGTCATTTTCAAAGATACATCACATGTTGGGTCATAAGAAAAGTCTCTTCAAATTCAAGAAGATAGAAATCATATCAAACATTTTCTCAGACTACAGTGGCATAAAACTGGAAATCAACTATAATAAAAACAATAGAAAGAAATCAAACACATGGAGACCAAACAGCATGCTACCAAACAACGACTGGGTAACCAGAGAGACCAAGGAAGAAATAAAAAAACATCATGGCAACAAATGACAATGAAAATACAATGATAGAGAATTTATGGGACACAGTGAAAGCAGTCTTGAGAGGGAAGTTCATAGCCCTACAAGCATACTGCAAAAAAACAAGAAACAATGGTAATAAATCACCTAACACTAAAACTCAAAGAGATAGAACCAGAGCAACAAGAAAAGCCCAGTGTAAGCAGAAGAAAGGAAATAGTAAAGATCAGAGCAGAGATAAACAACATGGAGACCAAAGAAACAATTCAAAAGATCAACAAAACAAAGAGCTGGTTCTTTGAAAGGGTAAACAAGTTTGATGGACCTCTAGTCAGGCTCAAAAAGAAGCAAAGAGAGAAGATCCAAATAAACAAAATCAGAAATGAAAAAGGAGAAATAACAACAGACCCGCCAAAATACAAAGGATTGTTAAAAAAAAAAATACATGAACAACTCTATTCCAACAAATTGGACAACCTGAAGGTAATGGACTTATTACTTGAAAAATATAACCTTCCAAAACTCAATCGGGAAGAATCTAAACAGCTCAATAGTTCAATAACAATGGAAGAAATTGAAGCAGTTATCCAAAACTTCCAGTAAACAAAAGCCCAGGACCAGGTAGCTACACAGGAGAGATTTACCAAACTTTCAAGGAAGAATTAAAACCTATCCTCCTCAGACTATACCAAAATATTCAAGAAGAAGAAACACATACATACACCTTCTATGAAGCCAGCATCAACATAATACCAAAAGCAGATAAAAACAACACAACGAAAGAGAATTATAGGCCAATATCTCTCATGAACATAGATGACAAAATCCTAAACAAAATTCTAGCAAATCTGATCCAGCAGTACATCAGAAAGTTCATACACCATGACCAAGTAGGATTTATCCCAGGAATGCAAGGATGGTACAATATCTGCAAATCAATAAATGTGATACATCACATAAAAAAATTAAGAGATAAAAATCACATAGTCATATAAATTGATGCAGAAAAAGCTTTTGACAAAACCCAACACCCTTTCTTGATAAAAACTATCAGCAAGGTGGGAATAGAAGGATCATACCTCAACAAAATAAAATCATTATATGATAAAACCACAGCTAACATTATATTCAATGGGCAAAAACTAAAACCATTTCCCCTAAGAACAGGAACAAGACAGGGATGCCTACTCTCACCACTCCTGTTTGACACAGTACTGGAAGTATCAGCCAATGCTATTAGACAAGAGGAAGAAATAAAAAGCATCCAAATTTGAAAAGAAGAAGTAAAGTTGTACTTATTTGCAGATGACATAATTCTGTACATAAAAAAACCGAAGGACTCCATCCAAAAACTAATAGACTTAATTAATGAATTTGGCAATGTAGCAGGATACAAAATTAATGCCAAGAAATCTATGGCATTTCTATACACTAATAGTGAAATTACAGAAAGAGACTCTAATAAAGCAATCCCATTTACCATCACACCAAAAAAATTAAGATACCTAGGAATAAACCTAATTAAGGAGTTAAAAGACCTATATGCATAAAACTACAGGATGCTGAAAAAAGAGATAGAGGAAGACGTAAACAGATGGAAGAGCATACCATCCTCATGGATTGGGAGAATCAAGATCATTAAAATGCCCATACTACCCAAAGCAATCTATAGAATCAATGCACTACCCATTAAAATTCATAAGACATATTTCACAGACCTAGAAAGAACTCTTCAAAAATTCATCTGCAACAAGAAAAGAACCTGAATAGCCATAACAGTCCTGAGAAAGAAGGTTAAAGTAGGTGGGATCTCAATACTAGATTTCAAGCTATATTACAAAGCAACTGTTATCAAAACAGCCTCATACTGGAACAAAAACAGACATATAGACAAATGGAAAAGAAAATCCATATATCCTCCCAAACCACTGTGCTCAATTAATATTTGACAAAGGAGGCATGAACATGACAATGGAATCAACACAGTCTCTTCAATAAATGGTGTTTGTAAAATTGGGCAGATACATGCAAAAAAATGAAACTAGACCTCCAACTTATACCATACACAAAAATAAACTCTAACTGGTTACAGGACTTAAACATAAGACAGGATACCACAAAAATATTAGAAGAATCCACAGGCAGTACAATCTCAGTCATATGCCACAAGAACTTCTTCACTGATATTGCTCCAAGGGCAATAGAATCTAAAGACAAAATAAACAAATGGTACTACATCAAAATAAAAAGCTTTTGCACAGCAAAAGAAACCATCAACAAAACAACAATAAAGCCCACTGTATGGTAGAACATATTTTCAAGTGTTATCACTGATAAAGGTTTAATGTCCAACATGTTCAGCCAACTTATACAACTTCATAAAAGGAAGATAAATGATTCAATAAATAAATGAGCAACGGACCTAAATAGAACCTTCTCAAAAGACGACAGAAGGAAGGCCAAGAGACACATGAAAACATGTTCAAAGTCACTAATCATCCCAGAGATGCAAATCAAAACAACAATGCGTTTCCATCTCACACCTGTCAGAATGGCAATCATCAACAAATCAACAAATGACAAGTGTTGGCAATGATGCGGAGAAAAATGAACCCTTGGCACTGTTGGTGGGAATGCAGACTGGTGCAGCCACTGTGGAGAACTGTATGGAGTTTCCTCAAGAAACTAAAAATGGAACTCCCATTTGACCCAGAACAGACACATAGACCAATGGAATAGATAGAGAATCCAGATATCGACCCAAACCGCTATGCTCAATTCATATTTGACAAAGGAGGCATGAACATACAATGAAGTCAAGACAGTCTCTTCAATAAATGATGTTGGGAAAATTGGACAGATACATGCAAAAAAATGAAACTAGACCCCCAACTTACACTATACACAAAAATAAACTCAAAATGAATACCGAACTTAAACATAAGACAGGAAACCATAAAAATACTGGAGGAATCCACAGGCAGCAAAATCTCAGACATATGCCAATGAAACTTCCTCATTGATACTGCTCCTAGGGCAATGAAAGCTAAAGAGAAAATAAACTAATGGGACTACATAAAAATAAAAAGCTTTTGCACAGCAAGAGAAACCATCAACAAAACATCAACAAAACAACAAGAAAGCCCAATGTATAGGAGAACATATTTGCAAATTTTATCACCGATAAAGGTTTAATCTCCAACATTTATAGGCAACTTAAACAACTGAATAAAAGGAAAATAAATGATCCAATAAAAAAATGGGCAACAGATCTAAATAGAATCTTTTTGAAAGAAGACAGTAATAATGCCAAGAGACATGAAAACATGCTCAAAGTCATTAATTATCCGAGAGTTGCAAATCAAAACGACAATGCAATACCACCTCACACCTGTCAGAATGGCAATCATCAACAAATCAAGAAATGACAAGTGTTGGCTAATACGCAGAGAAAAAGGAACCCTTGTGCACTGCTGTTGGGAATGCAGACTGGTGCAGCCACTGTGGAGAACAGTATGGAATTTCCTCAAAAAACTAAAAATGGATCTCCCATTTGACCCAGCAACCCCACTCTTAGGAATATAACCTAAGAAAGTAGAAACACCAATCAGAAAGGATTTATGCACCTCTATGTTCATAGCAGCACAATTTACAATAGCTACAATTTGGAAACAGCCTAGGTGCCCTTCAGCAGATGAGTGGATCAGAAAACTATTGTACATCTACACAATAAGTACTATGCTACCATAAAAAAAAAGAAATTCTTACCATTTGCAGCAACCTCGATGGAACTGGAGAGCATTATGCCAAGTGAAACAAGCCAGTCAATGAAAGAAAAATACCACATGATCTCACTCATTTATGGATAATAAAGAATGTTATAAACTGATGAACAAAAAGATATATACAAAGGCAGTAAAGCATCAAATATACTGTCAAACTACAGTGGGAAGGTTAGGGAGAGTTGGGTTAGATAAGAGCTCAACTGAAGGACTTGTATGCATTCATATAAGCATGACCAATCGACCCAAGACACTGAGGTTAGGTCATGCATGCATGGGAATGGGGTTGAGGCTGATGGGAATATATGTACACATGCAATACAGTAATAAAAAATAAAAATTAAAAACAGGAAGATTTCAAAAAGAAAAACAAAACCCTTCCAGGTTTTTTTTTTTTTTCAGGCTTTTAACATTTATTTTTTTATCAGTTAAGTTAGTCAATGTCATTAAATTTATTTTATTAAATTTATTTATTTATTATTTTCCCCTTATTGCCCTCCCCACCCCCTCATACATGCCCTCATCTATCCCCCGCCACCCCCACCCCACCTTCCCCCATTGCCCTGTATCCACTGGCTATCTACACACACACATGCATACAAGTCCTTCGATTGATCTCCTATAGGCCCCTCCTCTCCAACTTCCCCTGCCTTCTCACTGTAGCGCGACAGTCTGTTCATTGCTTCTTTGCCTCTGCATCTACTCCCCCACCCCTGATTCTTGTCTTTAAAAACATCTTTCTCCTGTAGGCTAGAAATAAACCCACCAGAGCAAAAGAAAAAATGATTGAGTCCCAATTTCAATGTCTGATAGCTTTGAGTCCCAGTTTCAATGTCAAACAGTTCCTTATGTGTACATGTCATCAATGGTATCTGGATACTGGATAAATGATGGCGATGCTGGTCCAACCCTCTCTGGTTTGGTCCTGGCCATCCTGTAGCGATGCTCAGCTGCTAACTGCTCACATGGCAAGGCGTTGTCATCGTTTTCCATCTGTGGACTGTTTCTCCTCTTGCCTTCGTGTTTGGCACAGACCTGTCAGTTCCTCTCTGTTGCAGGAGTCCACTTGGTCTTAGAGTTGTTTTCTGAAAGTATATAAACATATTCTCGACCAAGAGTTAATAAAGGAATCTTTTCTATAAAATTGACTTAGGGTCCTTTTTATTTTTGCCTACCTGCTTTTCCTTTGGCTTATTTTGACACCATTTGTGTTTTTCATGGGTGTCTTGCTATTAGCATTACAAATGGAAATTAATTTTTTAAAGTGAAAATTTTCTTAATGTAATTTACTTACAGGATATTTTTCTTTACATGCTATTATCCTACTCCCACTCCCCCTTTTTTTGATTAATGGAGAATTTGGTAAAAATTTTTAATGCAATCTTGATAACTTTAAATTTTAACTTTTTGCACATAAATATGCCTGTTTTCTGTTCATTACATATTAAGCAATTTTACCATGAGATGAGTTATCAATAGGAATTTTAATTGATACTTTAGAAAGAGCTTTTTATCCAGTACACTTAAATTTTCTTGGGTGTTCCCTTACTTCAGTTTGCCAATTTAAATTAATCTAAGAGCTTGATAACTCTTTTATGTCAAATTTAATACTCTACCAACAATCTTAGATTGCCCTGTATATATTAGTGGAAAGGTTTATTTGCATTGAGTTGGAACTGAGCATTCCTGGTGCTAGGGTGAATTTACATACAGGGAAGCTGCTGTTGGCATGTTTCTGTCTGTTACCTGGGTCCTGATCTGAGCTGGGCAATGTCTCTGTCTGTTACCTGTGTGCCGATCTGTGCTGAGCATGGGAAGCGAGGTAGCCATGGGGGCAGGAAACCGCCGTCAGAAGGGGTGAAGGTTCAGACCCCTGCAAGGTTGTTGGGGGGGTGAGGGTCTGTGCCCCACCTCTGTTGATCCCCAAGTTCTTTCCTGATGGCCCTTCTGCGACTGTGCCTGTCTTAGGTTGTTCCTTCGCTGGGGAATCTTACCCGTCTCTGGCTAACCAGTCATCCTCAGGGGCCAAGCAGGATGTTGTGAGGTTCAGTTCTGTCTCCATGGTAGCCTATGCCCCCTTGGCCTCCACGCCCAGCACCTGCCTTGGGGATCTCCTGGCCTGCTTGCGGGGGCCCCGGCACTATTCACTTATCTCGGGGAATTCAGGTTCCTTCTCCAGGGAGGGCCCAGCGCACACCATTTGGCAAGAGACAGATCCATTATACCAGCCACCTCTAGGCATTCTAGCTAAAAACTAATGATGTCTTCTGCTCCATGGGAATATATTTAATGGACCTTTTGCCAACCCTGGTACTTAAAAGCCAAACAGTAATAGGACAACTAGATAGAAGATCAACAAGAAAATAGAAGACTCAAACACTACTACAAATTACCTAAAATTAATAGGTATCTACAGACCATTTCACTTGACAGGAGCAAAATATATGAGTTTTCTGGAGTATATATGAGATCGCATCAAAATAAAAAGCTTCTGTACAGCAAAAGAAACCAATAAATAATGAAAAGAGAGGCCACTGCATGGGAGAACTTATTGGCCAATGACACATGTAATAAAGGGTTAATTTCTAAGATATGTAAGGTGCCATACAACTTAACAAAAGCAAGACAATTCAATTTAAAAATAGGCAAAGTATCTATATAGACACTTCTCCAAAGTTGACATACAGAAGGCCCAGAGACATATGAAAAATTGCTTACTCACTAATTATCTGTGAGATGCAAATTAACCACACAAGGTATCACCTCACACCTGTCAGAATGGGTATCATGAACAATTCAACAAAAGGAAAGTGTTGGCCAGGATGTGGAGAAAGGGAGCCCTAATACTATACTGGTGGGAATGCAGCTACTGTGGAAAACAATATATAGTTTCCTCAAAAATTAAAAATGCAACTTTCATCTGACCCAGTGATCTTACTTCTAGGAATATATCCTAAGTATCCAGAAATGCCGATCAGAAATAATATATATACCCCTATGTATATCCCCAATTTATAATAGCTAAGATTTGGAAACAGCCCAAGTTTCCATAAGCAGATGAGTGGATAAAAAAGCTGTGGAACATTTACAAATGGAGAAACTATTGCATTAAAAAAAGAAAGAACACTTACCATTTGCAACAGCATGTATGGACCTGGTAAGTATTATGCTAAATGAAATAAACTACTCAGAAATAGATAGGTATCTCATGATCTCACTCAAAAGTGTAATCTAATGAAAAAAAAAAAGAACACAGTGATGAAAAAAATAGATCCAATGACATAGAAGCATGGAATAGAATGATGAATTTCAGAGGGAAGGTAGTGTGAGGGTTGATTGTGAACTGATTAATTGGGGGATTTATATTAATTTATGGACACAGACAATTGAGTGGTGAAGGCTTGGGAGGGGTGTGTTTTGGGTGGAGGCAATAAATGGGAAAAAGACACACAAAAGTGCCATCTGTAATACTTTCAACTATAAAGAAGGAAAAAAAGATAAACAGTAGTAATGAAAATCTCAGCTAAAATCATAGTTACAGAAAAAAGATAGAAAGTTTTTTATTTTGTTTTTCTTAATTTTTAAAAATATATATTTTATTGATTTTTTACAGAGAGGAAGGGAGAGGGATAGAAAGTCAAAAACGTTGATGAGAGACATCGATCAGCCACCTCCTTCACGCCCCCTACTGGAGTTGTGCCCGCAAGCAAGGTACATGCCCCCAACGGAATGGAACCTGGGACCTTTTAGTCCGCAGGCCAACCCTCTATCCATTGAGCCAAACAGGTCTTGGCAAGTTTGAAAGTTTTTACCCTTAGAACAGGAATAAGACAAAAATGTTCGCTCTTGCCATTTCTACTAAAATGATACTGGATGTTCTAGGCAGGAACAAAAGGCATCTATATAGGAAAAAAATACATAGAATTATATATTTTATATAGTTATATATATATACATATATATATAGCATACATTTTATAATCATATATATGGTAGTATAACCAAGTAGCACTAATACATAAATTCAACAAAGATGTTGTAGGATACAAGGTCAACACTTCAAAATAAATTAGTTTAATTTCTATAAACTAGCAACAAATAAACAACGGAAAATAGATTAAGAAAATAACTTCATTTACAAAAACATCAAAAAGAATATACTAAAAATAAATTCAGCCCAGATGATACAAGTCTTAGATTTTTGACAAGAATAAAACATTGCTGAAATTAAAGAAGATGTAAGTAAAAAAAGAAGACATGTTTTTGGATTGAAAAATATAATTTTTAAAAATATATTTTATTTATTTCAGAGTGGAAGGGAGAGGGAGAGAGATATATAAACATAAATGTTGAGAGAGAACCATTGATTGACTGCTTCCTGCATGCCCCACAATAGGGATCCAGCTGATCAGTAATGGAACCATGGCCTCCTGGATCATAGGTAAATGCTCAAACACTGAACCATGCTGATTGGGCAAAAAATACAATATGTTGTGTTTTTTTAATCTTTATTGTTGAAAGTATTATATATGTTCCCTTTTTCCCATATCAACCCCCTCCAGTTCACCCCTACCTCCCACCCCGGCCCTTATCACCCCACTGTCTATATCCAAGGGTTATGCATATATATGTACAAGGTCTTTGGTTGATTACCTCCCACCCACCCACCCACCCTCCCCAGCTTCCCTCTTAGATTTCCTTTGTTCCATGCTTCCATGGCTGTGGATCCATTCCATTCTTCATTTTATTTTGTTAATTAGATTCCACATATGAGTGAGATCATATGATACTTGACTTTCTCTGACTGATTTATTTCACTTAGTATAATACTCTCCAGGTCCCTTCAGGTTGTCTCAGAGGGTAAGAGATTCTTCTTTCATGCTGCTGCATAGTATTCCATTGTATAAATATATCACAGCTTTTGTATCCACTCATCTACTGATGAGTACTTGTGCTGTTTCCAGATCTTAGCTACTGTAAATTGTGCTTCTATGATCATAGGGGTGCATACCTTCTTTCTAATTGGTATTTCAGATTTCTTAGGATATATTCCTAGAAGTGGGATCACTGGGTCAAATGGAAGTTCCATATTTAATTTTTGAAGGAATGCCATACTATTTTCCATAATGTCTGCACCAGTTTGAATTCTCATGGGCAGTGTAATAGGGTTTCCTTTTCTTTACAACTTTGCCAGTATTGTCATATATTGATTTATTGATGGTAGCCATTCAGACAGGTCTGAGGTGATACCTCATTGTCATTTTAATTTTCATCTTTCTAATGATCAGTGACTTTGAGCATTTTCCCCTATGTCTCTTGGTCATCTGTATGTCCATTTTGGAGAAGTATCTATTAAGTCCTTTACCCATTTTGTAATTGGATAGTTTATTTTATTTGGTTACGTTGTATGAGTTCCTGATATAGTTTGGATATTAACCTTTTATCAGATGTACTGGAGTCCCAGTGCATGAAATTTAAGCACAGAGCTGGGTTGTCTCTCAGCCCAGTCTGCACCATCTCTAATCTGGGACTGCTCGAGGGTTAAGTGGTCAATTGGACATCCCTCTCACAATCCAGGACTGCTGGCTCCCAACCACTTGCCTGCCTGCCTGATTGCCCCTAACTGCTTCTCCCTGCTGACCTGATCACCCCCTAACCACTCCCCTGCTAGCATGATCAATGGCTAACTGCTCCCCTGCTGGCCTGATTGCCCCATAGCTGCCCTCCCTTGCCAGTCTGGTCACCCCCAACTTTCCTCCCTTGTTGGCCCAATAACCCCTAACTGCCCTCCCTTATAGGCCTGGTTGTCCCCAACTGTCCTCTCCTGCAGACCTGGTCTCCCCCCAACTACCCTCCCCTGCAGGGATGGTTGCCCCCAACTTCTCTCCCCTGGAGGTCTTGTCCTCCACAACTGCCCTCCCCTGCAGGCCTTGTCCCTCCCAACTGCCCTCTTTTGCAAGCCTTGGTTCCCCACAACTGCCCTCCCTGCAAACCTGGTCACCCCAAACTGCTTTCCTCTGCTAGCCTGGCTACCCCTAACTGCCCTCCCCTGCAGGCCTGATTTCCCCCAACTGTCCTCCCCTGCAGGCCTGGTCACCACCAATTTCCCTCCCTGGCTGGCCTGGTCTACCTCAACTGTCCTCTCCTATAGGCCTGGTCTCCCCCAACTGTCCTCCCCTAAAGGCCTGGTCAAGCCCAACTGCCCTCCTTTGCTGGCCTGGTGACCCACAACTCCCCTCCCCTGCAGGCCTGATTGCCCACAACTCCCCTCCCCTGCAGACCTGCCCCCCCCCCAACTGCCCTCCCCTGCAGGCATTGTCTCTCCCAACTGCTCTCCCCTGCAGGCCTGATCAACCACAAATGTTCTCCACTACTAGCCATCTTATGGTGGCTATCTTGTGTCCACATGAGGGTAGCCATTTTTTTGCCACATGGGAGCAGCCATCTTGTATTCCATTGTATAAATATACCACAGCTTTTGTATCCACTCATCTACTGATGAGTACTTGTGCTGTTTCCAGATCTTAGCTACTGTAAATTGTGCTTCTATGATCATAGGGGTGCACTGGTAGGGGTGAACTGGAGGGGGTTGATATGGGAAAAAGGGGACATATATAATACTTTCAACAATAAAGATAAAAAAATAACATATTGTATTTTTTGCCCAATCAGCATGGTTCAGTGTTTGAGCATTTACCTATGATCCAGGAGGCCATGGTTCCATTACTGATCAGCAGGATCCCTATTGTGGGGCATGCAGGAAGCAGCCAATCAATGGTTCTCTCTCAACATTTACATTTATATCTCTCTCTCCTTCTCCCTTCCACTCTGAAATAAATAAAATATATTTTTAAAAATATGTTTTTAAAAATTATATTTTTCAATCCATAGAGTAGTTGGGGGGAGACCAGGTCTGCAGGAGAGGGCAGTTGGGGACAACCAGGCCTATAAGGGAGGGCAATTCAACCACAGGCCTGATCAACCACAAATGTTCTCCACTACTAGCCATCTTATGGTGGCTATCTTGTGTCCACATGGAGGTAGCCATTTTTTGCCACATGGGAGCAGCCATCTTGTGTGTTGGGGTGATGGTAAATTTGCATATTAGCCTTTTATTAGATAGGACCATTGACAAATGTGTTCTCCCATACAATGAGATCTCTTTTCATTTATTGATGTTTTATTTTGTTGTGCAGAAGCTTTTTTATTTTGATGTAATCACATTTGTTTATTTTCTCCTTAATTTCCTTTGGCCTAGGAGATGTATTTGTAAACAGATTGCCATGCGAGATTTTTTGTGCCTATGGTTTTGTCTAGGGTTTTTTATGGCATCCCAACTTACATTTAAGCCTTATCCATTTTGAGTTAATTCTTGTGTATGGTGTAAGTAGGAAGTCTAGGGTCATTTTTTTACATGTATATATTAATTTTCCCAACATCATTTATTGAAGAGACTATCTTGACTCCATTGTATGCTCTTGTCTCTTTTGTCAAATATTAATTGAGCATAATGGCTTGGGTCAATTTCAGGAGTCTCTGTTCTGTTCCATTGATCTATATGCCAGTTCTTATTCCAGTACCAAGCTGATTTGCTTACAGTGACTTTGTAGTATAACTTATTATCTGGTAATATGATTCTTTCAACATTGTTCTACTTTCTAAAAATTGATGCAGGGGTCTTTTGTGGTTCCATAAAAAATTTTTGGAGTATTTTTTTTTAGATATGTAAAATATGCTTTGGTGTTTTAATAGGAATTGCATTGAAACTGTAGATTACCTTGGGTAGTATGGACATCATTAAAATACTATGGACATCATAAAAATGTCCATATTACCCAAGAAAGTCTACAGATTCAATGCAATCGTCTTCTCAGATGACAGTACAATGAAATTAGAAATCAACTACAGTAAAAACACCCCAAAATACTCAAATACATGCAGGCTAAATAGCATGGTATTGAACAATGAATGGGTTACCAATAAGATCAAGAAAGAAATTAAAAAAAAATTCTTGAAGACAAATGAAAATGAGCATACAACAACCCCAAATCTCTGAGACACTGCAAAAGCAGTCCAGAGAGGAAAGTTTATAGACTACAGGCCTACCTCAAACAAAACAAAACAAAACACACACACAACAAAAATAAATTATTTCACCCTACAACTTAATTAACTAGAAAGAGAACAACAAGAAAAACCCAGAGTAAATAGAAGGAATTCTATCTAATAAAAGAGTAATATGAAAATTGACCATCACTCCAAGACACACGATGTCTTGTGTGAACACAAGATGGCCACCACAAGATGGCCAGCAGGAGAGGTCAGTTTTGAGCAATCAGGCCTGAAGAAGAAGGCAGTTAGTGGTTACCAAGCCTGCAGGGGAGGGAAGTTGCAGGGGGGACTCAGGCTCACAGGGGAGGGAAGTTGGTGGGACCAGGCATGCAGGGGAGGGCAGTTGGAGAGAACCAGGCCTGCAGGGGAGGGCAGTTGGGAGTGATCATGTCATCAGGGGAGGACAGTTGGGAGGAATCAAGCCTGCAAGAAAGGACAGTTGTGGGGGACCCAGGTCTGCAGGGGAGGGCTGTTGGGGGCCATCAGGACAGCAGGTGAGAGTAGTTGGTAGGGAACAGGTCTGCAGGGGAAGGCAGTTCAGTGGAGACCCAGGCTTAAAGGGGAGGGCAGTTGGGGACAATCAGGCCTACAGAGGAGGGCAGTTAGGGATGACTGAGCCAGGAGAGGAAAATAGTTAGGGGCGACCAGGCTGGCAAAGGAGGGCAGTTAGGGTTTACCGAGCAAACAGGGGAGGACCTTGGGAGAAACCAGGCCTGCAGGGGAAGGAAGTTAAGGACAATTGGACCAGCAGCAGAGTAGTTAGGCATCTATCAGGCTAGCAGGGGAGTGGTTAGGGATGATTAGGCTGACAGGCAGAAGTAGATAGAGGCAATCAGGCAGGCAGGCAAATGAGCAGTTGGGAGCTAGCAGTCCTGGATTGTGAGAGGGATGTCTGACTGCTATCTCTCAAAGGTTCCCAGATTGGAGAGGCTGGGCTGAGAGACACCCCCCCCCCATGTTGTGCACAAATTTCGTGCACTGGGCCTGTAGTCCTTTATAATAAGAAAAGATTATGCTAATTATCCATTATGCTATAACAGTTATATTCGGATCAGCAGGCTGCATCCCCACCCTCTGCTGAGGCAGCTGCAAAGCTGGGGTAGGATAGGATACAATAAGAAGGGATAAGAAAGGAGAGGGAGTGGAAAGCAAGCCTGCATGCAGACAGGCCTAGAGGAAAAACAGAAATTCAGAAAGGGAACAAGTAGGAGAGGGGCAGGATGCAGGCAGCGCGGAGTGGGGAGCCCTGTGCCGGACTCTGGCAGGTCCCTGAAAATAGGGGTGGAAGGTCCGAGGCCTTCTGTTTGCAGGTGCTCCTACTTTGCAGCAGTAGTGCCTGGGCGGTGCTGGCCTTAGCCAATCTCACTGGGCCCGCATCCCAGACAGGGAATGGGAGCAAGAGAGAGGCAGGGAGGCCAAGGAAGGATTGGGGACAGTGAACACCTGGCTGGTGTTGAGCTCTGACCTGAGGATTAACGTCCCCCATAATGGAAGCTTTAAGGAGGGGAGGAGGACTCCTCCCTCTCGCTCACACACACACCTCCCTGAGCCTTCTCTCTCTCTGGCTCCATTTTCTCTGCTGCCAGGGTCCAGGGTCTCCTGTGGGTCTCCAGCCAGTACGCCAGGTCTCCCTTTAGAGCCAGGGTGAACCCCCGGGGGAGCCAGGAGATGGAGAGATAGGCAGGGGTTGGGCAGAGGGAACAGCGGCCCTGGTGAGTTTGGGGGAAAGTAAGCAGGTGGGGGAGGGGAGAAACAGAGAGGGGCTTTAGGGATCCCCCCACTATAGAGGAGCAGTTGCTGGGGCCACCCCCTCCAGGTGAGGGCCGAGGGGCCTGGGGCTGGTGGGTGAGAATCCTGGGGGCCCTGGAGAACCTCCAAGTGGGGGTGGTGCGGAGGTATCTCAGGAGGCCGAGGGAGGCAAGACATTGGGGACATTCTGTAGCAGATAATGACAATCATGGACCAGAGCCTGGATGAGGTCCAGGCCAAGAAATAATCCCTAAAATGTCACTGAATGAAGCCAGCTCTCTTAAGTGTCCTGTGTGAAATCAAGGAGAAGACCCGCCTCAGCATTGGAAGCTCCCAGGACCCCCAGCTTATGTGTTTGGACAACCTGCTTGTGGCAGAAGCTATGGCTGGGCCTAAGAAAGGGGAGGGGGCTCAGCGGCAGCTGCAGCAGCTCTGGGGCCAGCCTGTCCTCTGACAACTCCATCAAACATTGAGACTATCACAGCAAACTTGCCCAGATTTGCCATATCTACCACTCAGAGCTGGAGATGTATGAGCAGGGATATAGTGAATTCACCACTCACATAGTGAACCTGCTGAGGGATCAGAGATGCATGAGGCCTTTGGCACCAAAAGAGATGAAGCAGTTGGTGAGCATCATAAGTGCAGTGCCATCCAAATGCAGTTCAAGCAGAGCACCAGCAAGGTCATCATGATCCTGCACTCTTGCTTCCTGGATGCCAGACAGAAACACCGGAACTTCAGCAAACAGGCCACCGAGGTCCTAAGTGAGTATTTCTATTCCCACCTGAGTAATCTGGATCTCAGTGATGAGGATAAGGAGGAGCTTGCTAAGAAGTGTGGTATCACGATCTCTCAGGTCTCCAACTGGTTTGGCAACCAGCAGATCCGCTATAAGAAAAATATCGGAAAGTTTCAAAAGGAAGCAAGCATCTATGCCATCAAGATCATTGTGTCTGTCACCCAGGGGGGGGGCCACAGCCACACCATCTTCCTGACATAACCTTCCTCTACAGGCTCTGCCAGCTCTTTCAATCATTCAGGATCTGGAGACACGTTTCTGAGGATGCCCGGGCTCAAGGGAGATTCCTACCTGCTTTCCAGATGGAATCACTCTGACACTCGATGGGCCCATGGGGCTACAGAGATAACTTCGGGGAAAACCAGATGTACAGCCCTCAGGAAATGAGGGCAAATGGGGGCAGGAAGGAGGCTGTGACCCATCCTCAGTGATGTCCCCAATAGAAGGACCAAGGAGCATTCATTCTTACACTTCCAACTGATCTCACCCATCAGGGCCACAGGGTGGAAGCTCAGGAGGTGATGACGAGATGACAAAAGCATCAAGAGGACAAGCCTCGGGCACAGGAGAATCATAAGATGGAGAAAGGAAAATGGGGTCACCCTACCCCAGCCAACTCAGTGCTGCGGTTGCTGACTACCTGGCAAGGAGAAGGGAGTCCTCTAAGGGAAAGTTGGGGTCTGTCTCCCCTTTTTCCCTTCTTTTAAATCTTTTTATCTCCTCATTTCTTACACAGAAACACAACCAGAACCCTATCTTTCAGATCCTCTCTCTTTCATAGACACATACACAACTATTGTTTCTCTATTGACACACATACATTCTTTCTCAGACATATATACAAACTATCAAACCATTCTGTCTCTCTCTCTCTCTCTCTCTCTCTCTCTCTCTCTCTCTCTCTGTCTCTCTCTCTCTCTCGTTTCACCCATTTTCTCTCCCCTACCCCTTATCTGCTCTGGGATCTGTGATGATGCTAGTCTTGCCCTATCTACCAGAGGTGCCAAAAATGAGGACACAACTTCTGGATAGATGACCTGGCCGCACCCCCGGGTCTCCCACCTCTCCCCCTCCAGAGAGCTTTATTACCTCATATGCAGCTCATCTTAAACCAATAGAATTGCTTGGTGGAAAAAAAAGAAGGGAAGGAGGGAGGGAAGAATTTTATGAAGGAGTCAGTAGACAGTAGAGTTAAAGAAGGAAAGAGGATGTATGAGTGAACTGTAGGAACTATAATGAAAATTAAGTATAGTGTACTGGGGACAAATTTTAAAAGGAGGAGTCAGAAAAGAAAAACGATAAATGATAGTGAATAGTTAGGTAGGTAGATAGATATTAAAACAGTGAAAGTAAGTCTAGAAGAATGTATGGGAAATATAGGATGAGAGAGAAAAAGGGAGGGAACAAAAGTTTTAAATGGCCAGTAGAGCTTAAAAAGAGAATGGGAAGAAGGAAGAAATGGGGGAAGAAGCAAAGCAGGTTTGAGGGAGGAAGTGAAGAAAAAAATTAAGGTAGGAAGAAAGAAAAAGGGGAGTGAGGGTAGGATAAAGATAAAGTAAAGGAGGAATGTGAGGAGGGAGGTGGGTATGAGAAAGATGGGAAGAAGGATGATGGAACAGAAGCAGGAAATAAGGAGGAAAGAAAAGTTTATAAATGATGAGTCAATAGGAAAAAGTGTTACATAAAGGAGAGAGAAAAATTGTGTGAGAGGGAGAAACCAATAAGGAAGTCAAATACAATTGTGTGTGAAGGGGATAAGACAAAAAAAGGAAGTTAATAGGGGTGACCCAGCCAGCAGGGGAGGGCAGTTAAGGGGATCAGGCAGGCAGGCAGGCAGAGTGGTGAGGGCAGGCAGGCAGGTGAGTGGTTAGGAGCCAGAGGTCTCGGATTGACAGAGGGATGACTAAATTGGCAGTTGGACATCCCCTGAGGACTCCTGGATTGGAGGAGGGCCTCTAGTGAAATAATAAAAAACAGAGCAGAAATAAATTATATAGAAACTAAAAAAAAAAAAAAAAAAAATACTACAAAAAATCAATGAAACTAAGAGCTTTTTTTTTTTTTACATATTTTATTGACCTTTTTTACAGAGAGTGAAGGAGAGGGATAGAGAGTTAGAAACACTGATGAGAGAGATACATCAATCAGCTGCCTCCTGCATGACCCCTACTGGGGATGCGCCCGCAACAAGTTACATGCCCTTGACCGGAATTGAACCTGGGACCTTTCAGTCCGCAGGCCGACGCTCTATCCACTGAGCCAAACTGATTTTGGCTAAGAGCTGGTTTTTTGAAAGGATAAACAAGGTTTATAAATGATTAGACAGACTCATTAAGAAACAAAGAGAGAGGACCCAAATAAATAAAATCAGAAACAAAAGTAAAGAAGTGACTACTGACACCACAGAAGTACAAAGTTTTGTAAGAAAATACCATGAGCAACTATATGCCAACAAGCTCTACAATATGGATGAAATGGACAAATTCCTAGAAATATTCAATCCCCAAAAACTGAATCAGGAAGAACCATAAAATCTGAATAGGCCAATAACAACTGATGAAATCAAAGCAGTAATCAAAATACTTTAAGCCAACAAATGCCCTTGTCTAGATGACTTCACAGAGGAGTTTTACCAAACATTCAAAGAAGAACTAATACCTATATTCCTAAAACTATTCTAAAATATACAATGGGAAGGAACACTTCCAAGCACTTTTTACGAAGCTAGTATTATCCTAATTCCTAAACCTGATAAAGACACTACAAAGAAAGAGAATTATAAGCCAATATCCCTGATGAGCACGGATACTAAAATCCTCAACAAAATATTAGCAAGTTGGATTCAGCAATATGTTAAAAAGGTCATACACCATGACAAAGTTGGACTTATTTCAGGGATGCAGGTATGGTACAATATTTTCAAATTAATAAACATGATACATCACATTAACAAAATGAAATACAAAAATCACATGGATCATATCAAAAGATGCAGAAAAAGCAGTCTACAAAATCGAACACCAATTTTTTTAAAATATATTTTATTGATTTTTTTTTTATAGAGAGGAAGGGAGAGGGATAGAGAGTTAGAAACGTCAATGAGAGAGAAACATCAATCAGCTGCCTCCTACTGGAAATGTGCCCACAACCAAAGTACATTCCTTGATGGGAATTGAATCTGGCACCTTCCAGTTCTCAGGCTGATACTCTATCCACTGAGCTAAACCAGTTAGGGCTCCAACACTGATTTTTGATAAAAACTCTCAGCAAAGTGGGAATGGATGGAGCATATCTCAACAGGATAAAGGCCATACATGACAAACCTATAGCGAATTTCATACTCAATGGACAAATTAAACTGATGTACAAAATAGATTTAGAGACATAGAAGCATGGAACAGACTGCAGAATCTCAGAGGGAAGACGGGTGGGTGGGAAGAGATCAACTAAAGAATTTGTATGCATATATGCATAACCCATGATCACAGACAATAGAGTGCTGAAGGCCTGAGGCTGGAGGCAGGGGCAGACTGGAGGGGTGTCAATCGGGGAAATGGGCAACAAATAATTATTTAAAAATAATAACAAATAATGAAAAAAAAGCTCATACATCATGACCAAGTGGGATTTATTTCAGGAATGCAAGGGTGGTACAATATTCACAAACCAAAAAATGTGATATATCACATAAACAAACTGAGTAATAAAAAACACATGATCATATCAATAGGTGCAGAAAAATTATTCTTCAAATTCCAATATCAACTTTTTATAAAAACTCTTGGCAAAGTGGGAATAGAGGGAGTATATCTCAACATGATAAAAGCCTTATTTTTATTTCTATCCAAGGGAAAGGGAGACGAAGAGATAGTAACATCAGTGATGAGATAGAATCATTGATTAGATGCCTTTTGCCCACTCTCTACTGGGAATTGAGCCCACAACCTGAGGAATATGTCCTGACCAGGAATTGAACCATGGCCTCCCAGTTTATAGGCTGATGCTCAACACCAGCTGGGAAGATTATGTATTTTTTAATATCATGCTTCCAATAACACATCATTGTAGTTGTGTCTATTTTTTACCAGATTTTTAAACAATTTATTTTATGTTTAACCTTATTTTTATTGTTACACTATTACAGATGTGCCCATGCACACCCCCCACTTTATTCCAACAAGTCCCTGTGTCCCCTTACCTCTGACCATCACCTCACTGTTTTCTGTGTCTATGGGTTATGCATATATATTCTTTGGTTGATATCTTCACCTTTCATCCAGCTTTCTCTCTCCCCACAACACACATACATAGCTGTCTGTTTCTTGTAGAGTTATAAATGAATTATGTACCACTATTACCATATTAAAGAATCAAACTTGGACTACATATTTATAATTACCAGTGAGTTTTATACTACCTTCTCATGTTCTTATAATATTATTAACATTCTTTTATTTCCTTTAAAATAAATCCTTTAGCATTTCTTATAAGGCAGGTCTAGTAGTGGTAAATTCCTTCAGTGTTTATTTGTTCAATTTGTGTTGGGGAGAGGATTCCCTTGTATGTAACTTGTCTCTTTTCAATTGCTATTTTTAAAAGTATTTCTTTGTGTCTTAGTTTTGACAATTTAATTATAATGTGTCTCAGTGTAGTCTTTTTCTGGTTCAAGCATTTTGGGATCCTTTGAGGTCATGCCCCTTGGGACTGAGTATTTATTTCTGCCCCCAGGTTTGATAAGTTTTCAGTCATTATTGGTTTAAATATACTTTCTGTCCCCTTTTCTTTTTTTCTAGAATTCCCATGATCCGCACATTTTTTCTTTTGATTTTGTCTCATAAGTCCTGTAGGCTCCCTTCATTGTTTTTTATTCTTTTTGTTGTTGTTGCTCTCATTAGGTAACTTCAAATGTTATGTCTTCTAGGCAGTTGACTTTTCTGCATGGTTTAATTGGCTTTTGAAGTTCTCTATTGAATTCCTCAGTGCAGTGTTGTATTTTCAGCTCTAGAAATTCTGATTAATTATTTTTGGTAGTTTCCATTTATTTGTTGAAATCAGTTTGTGGATTCTTTTTTAATGTTGTATAATTGTTTGGGTACCCTTATAACTCATTAAAATCTTTTAAGATTCTTATTCTGAAATTTTTTGTCTAACATCATATATCTTATTCTTTTAGGTCAAGTTTTGGAAGTTTATTAGTTGTGTCGTGTTTACATGTTTTTTCATAATTCTTGATTCCTTACATTGGTATCTGCCCATAGTAAGCAGGCTGCTCTTCCACATTTTATAGTTTTTCTTTGAAAGATACAGTTCTTTACCAATCATTTCAGTTTGGGTTTTAAACATATCAGTTGGTAGCATCTTTTTATGATGTGTTTTGATATCAAGGTCTATTTTGGGGCAGGGCCCCTGCCTGAGATCTGAGGTCAGAGAGAATGACATTGGCTATGAATAGTTGGATAAAACTTCCGGTTTGGTCCCTGGACAAGTGATGCAACATAATGAGCTCTCAGGTTGCCTTGATTCTCCATTCAGTCTTCTTATGTGATTAGATTAAATGCTATACTTAGAACTAGAGAAGGCTAAGAATTATCTTCCCAGCCTGGATGAGGCAGAATAAGCCCCAAGGTATACACTGTTAAGTTTTAGGGACCAAAATCAGGCAAAATAGTTCACTGAATCCACTGGTAATATAAGGCCATTAGTGTTGCTCTGTAGATGACAAAAGCCCCTATTTGATTTTTGATTCAATTTCCATCATAAGCAGGGTTATTTAATGAATGGGCTACATAGATTTCCATGTGTTTTGCTTAGGTTCCCTGTTCAGGCAGAATTAATGATATATTTAGAAATGGGTAGGACTCCAGCTTAATTTTTCTACCATGACAGAGTAGAAAAACTGACTTCAAGTCTAGCAAGGTTTTGTTAACTTAACTCAAACTAACCTGTACCCAAAGTTCCCTGTTCAAATGAGGTCACTCTGTTTGCTCTAAAAATGATCAGCACTATCTGTCATACTTTGTTCCATCATTGTTAGGCTACACAAGTTTTCCGATGGTCTGGCCACAGTCCTAATCTCTGGGTCTAGAAGCTACAGTCAGCAGTGGGCTATATTAGGAATTGGGTTCCATGCCTGATTGAAGTGTGGAAAACAGCTCCAAGCCCAGCATGGCTATTTTCTTGTGGACCTTATTCAGCTGACCCACAGCCCAAGTTCCCTGGCTTACTGTTCCACTGGTTTTGCTCTGCAAATTATCATCTCTCACTGCCTTACTCTCCATTTAAGCATTGCTTTGCTATACTGCTTCCAGGTGCTCTGACCAGTATTTCTGATCACACAAAGTTCAGTGCCACACTCAGCAGTGGGCAGTACTATCACTCTTCTTACCTATGTTAATGGGGCAGACCATGTTCCAGCAATAGTAAAACTCTTCATTTTATTACCTGAGTTAGGCAGACTTGTATCCCCTGAGTTCCCTGATTAGACTACCCACCATTTTAGTTATGCAGGTGAGCAAAGCTTCAGGTTGGTACTACTACTTGGCCTTTGTAGGTGGGAACTCAGTCTGCTAAGATTTGAGTACTCTCCCTTTCTTTGTTGCAATTAAGTTTCCAGTGGTCAAACCCTGTAGATTCCCCTTCAGTCCTTATGAGGTAGGACCAGAGTCTGGACCCCCAAGAAGTAACCCACAATTTTGGGAAAGCTGGATGACAATCCCAGGTACATTTTTTACCAGTGAGAAATTATAAGCTCAAAGGACCCTCTATGTGGTTCTGTGCTGGCCCAAGGGTAAGGGAAATGCACTCAAAATGCAGCTTATTAGTCTTACCCTTCTAATGCAGTCTGTTTTGGTCTCCATGGTGCAAATGGGTGTTTCAGCTTTACCATGTACTTTATCAAACTTCTTGATATGGAGATATTAAATAAAGTCCTATTTAAAAGCCACTCAATAAATTAAATAAATAGGTATGAATAAGTTCAGTGTCAGAGAAAAATTTTAATGATGTTGGAATTTAAACCATACTCAAGGTTCAAGTTAAACCTGCTTCAAAAAAATAGAATAACAGCAACAATTGCTGACTTATTCTCAGTGCTTTACAGGTTACCAGGTATTTCCCCTCCATTCTCTTATGATGTCCTCATGTTACTGGGGAAACAAGGAGACCTTGGTTCTTATCTTCTTGAGGGGAAGATGTCAATCAAGAGACAAAGTATAGCCCAGCTGGTGTGGCTCAGAGGTTGAGTATCAACCCATGAAGCAGGAGGCCATGATTCAATTCCTAGTCAGGGCACATGCCTCGGTTGTGGGTTCAATCCCCAGTGTGTGGCATGCAGGAGGTGGCTAATCAATGATTCTATCTCATCATTGATATTTCTATCTCTCCCTCTCCCTTCCTCTCTCTGAAATAAATAAAAACATATAAAACATTTTTTAAAGTGAGACAAAGTATAAAAAAGTGAGCAATAATTTATTGACCACAGCAAAAATATACTCAGGACAGTAAAACAAGTAAAGGAAAGAAGAAGCAAAAGGAGAGCCTAGGCTGGGTGGCCTTGGCTCACTGGGAAGTCAGAGAAAATGGGGGAAAGGGTACCTTGGAGACAGATTCAGAGGCTTAGCCCAGGACAAACTTCCACTGCCCATTCCTCCCCTGTTTGCAAATCATTAGAGGTTAGGGAATATTGCTTGGGGGGGGGATAGGAAAGAGGGAAGGCAATGGTGTAGGGAGAGCATGCTGGCACCTTCATTTTCAGTGGTTTTAAGGGGTGGGCATTTTAGGGAGGTCTCAGGGATAAATCAATAAAATATTCATTTCTGATGATGTACCAAAATGAAATTTATTCTCTTAATTTGTCTGTCCTTGGGTATGGTTGACAAATAACACTAATTGAAATTCTATTACATATCTCCCTGAGTATGGTGGTTTAAGCTATCTATCCTTTGGCTTGGACATTGGAGTACAAATCATTTACTCTTAATTGTCCTTGGTTTAGGGAAGATAAACTTTACTAGATGACTGAAAACTGTTATTTAACTGTATCTTAGTTTCCCTATTCCACTTGTCCTGGAATTTTCCTAACTTTCATAACGCTATGGCATTCCCACCTCAGAGACTTCCAACCCTAACATATTTTATGTTTGATGAGGGAGGATGGTCTGTCTTCAGTAACTGCTTCCTACTGATAATGGTCATAGTCCCTTCCTACATTAGTTATGGAAGTCGCTCTCCCTATCTGATCTAAGGAACACAAGGGAATAGGATTTTAGACTGGAATAAAGAGGCCATTGTTTAATTCTAAGGTAAGGATGGACTGGAATTCCTGAAGTGTCATCATTTTGACATGGAGTCTCACTTCAGGAGGTGGTGATATACTTAGGCATATAGAGTGTAAGCAAGTAATTGGTTATTTGATAAGGAGTATGCCTATGAAAAACAGAAGAAAAAAACACAAAGATTAATGATCATAGCAAATTATAAAACCAGTTTCTTATTCTGTAAGACTACCAGTCAAGAAGGCTTAAAGTTTCTTTAGCTGGAATAAAAGCAAGCAATGAAAATTTGATTGCATCAGAGGTTCAGGTACATTCTATGGTTGACTTTGTCAGTAGTAATTAAATTTTATTTTATTGTTTAAAGTATTACATATAGTAGTGCATATAACTCCTTTTTTCCCCATTGACCTTTCCCCAGCTGACCAACCCCTAGTGTCTTGTGACAATTGGTTGTGCTTATATATGCACACATACAAGTCCTTCAGCTGATCTCTTCCTCCCCTTCCCAAAATAACCCCATTTTCACTCTGTAATTTGACAGTATGTTCGGTGATTTTTTGCCTCTGTATCTATCTTTTTGTTAATCAGATTATAATGTTCTTTATTTTCCATAGATGAGTGAGATCATGTGGTATTTTTTATTGATTGTCTGGCTTATTTCACTTAGCATAATGCTCCCAGTTGCATCCATGCTGCTGCAAATGGTAAGAATTCATTCTTTTTTATAGCAGTGTAGTATTCCATTATGTAGATGTACCATAGTTTTCTAATCCACTCATCTGCTAATGGACATTTAGGCTGTTTCCAAATCTTAGCTATGGTGAATTGTGCTGCTATGAACAGAGGGGTTCATATATCCTTTCTGATTGGTGTTTCTAGTTTCTTGGGATATATTCCTAGAATGGTATTACCAGGTCAAATGGTAGCTCCATTTTTAGTTTTTTTGAGGAAATTCCATACAGTTTTCCACAGTGCCTGCACTAGTCTGCATTCCCATCAGCAGTGCATGAGGGTTTCTTTTTCTCTGCATCCTCACCAGCACTTGCCGTTTGTTGATTTGTTTATGATAGACATTCTGACAGTGTGAGATGGTACCCCATTGTCATTTTGATTTGCATCTTTGAGCATGTTTTCATATGTCTCTTGAACTATGTTCTTTCTTCTTTCGAAAAGTATTTAGGTCCGTTGCCCATTTTTTTTTTTAAATTAGATCATTTATCTTCCTTTTATTTAGTCGTATGAGTTCCCTGTACATGATGAAGATTAAACTTTTATCAATGATAACATTGGCATATATGTTCTCCCATACAGTGGGCTTTCTTGTTGTTTTGTTGATGGTTGGTTTCTTTTGCTGTGAAAAAGTTTTTTTTTATTTTGATGAAGTCCCATTTATTTATTTTCTCTAGTTTCCATTGCCCTAGGAGCAGTATTGGTGAAGAAATTGCTTGGGCATATGTCTGAGATTTTGCTACCTGTGGATTCTCCTAGTATTTTTATGCTTTCTCATCTTATGTTTAAGTCCTTTATCCACTTGGAGTTTATTTTTGTGTATGGTTTAAGTTGGTGTTCTAGTTTCATTTTTTTGCATATACCTGTCCAATTTCCCCAGCAGCATTTATTGAAGAGACTGTCTTGACTCCATTGTATGTTAACACCTGGTATGTCAAATACTAATTGAGCATACTGGTTTGGGTTGGTATCTGGGTTCTCTATTCTATTCCACTGGTCTATATGTCTGTTCTTCTGGCAGTACCAGGCTGTCCTGAGAACAGTGGCTTTGTAATACAGCTTGAAATCTGGTATTGAGATCCCACCTACTTTATTCTTCTTTCTGAGGATTGCTGTGGCTATTCGGGTTGTTTTGTTTTGTTTTGTTTTGTTTTAGTTGCAAATGAATCTTTAGAGAGTTCTTTCCCAGTCTGTGAAATATGCTGTTGGTGTTTTAATGGGGAGTGCATTGAATCTATAGATTGTTTTGGGTAGTATGGACACTGTAATGATGTTGATTATCCCAATCCATGAACATGGAAGGTTCTTCCATCTGATTATGACTTCCTCTATCTTTTTTTTCAGTGTCCTGTAGTTTTGTGCAGATAGGTCTTTTACCTCCTTAGTTACATTTATTCCTAAGTATCTTATTTTTTTGTTGTTGTTGCGATGATAAATGGGATTGCTTCTTGAGTCTCTCTTTCTGTAATTTCACTATTGGTTTACAGATATTCCATAGATTTCTTAATGTTAATTTTATATCCCCTTACATTACCAACTTCATTTATTAAGTCTAATGTTTTTTTTGATGCAGTATTTAGGGTTTTTATGTAAAATATCATGTGTACTGCGAATAAGGACAGTCTTACTTCTTCTTTTCCAATTTGGATGACTTTTATTATTTTTCTTGTCTAATCACAATGGCTAATACATTCAGTATGATGTCAAACAGGAATGGTGAGAGTGGGCATACTTGTCTTGTTCTTGTTCTTAGGGGAAATTATTTTAGTTTTTGTCTGGTGAGTATGAGGTTGACTGTGGGTTTGTCATATATGCTTTTGATTATGTTGAAGTATGAGCCTTTTATTCCAACCTTGCTGAGAGTTTTTATGAAAAATGGGTGTTGGATTTTGTCAAATGCTTTGTCTGCAACAATTGATATGACTATGTGATTTTTATATCTCAATTTGTTTATGTGATGCATCATGCTTATTGATTTGCAGATATTGTACCATCCTTGAATTCCTGGGATATATCCTACTTGGACATGATGTATGATATTTGTGATGTACTGCTGAATCCAATTT
The DNA here is from genome assembly GCA_004026805.1 of Lasiurus borealis. Lineage (NCBI taxonomy): Eukaryota > Metazoa > Chordata > Mammalia > Chiroptera > Vespertilionidae > Lasiurus > Lasiurus borealis. The sequence continues at coordinate 54,532 of PVJN01006407.1, forward strand.
GCTAGAATTTTGTTGAGGATTTTGGCATCTATGTTCATGAGGGATACTGGCCTGTAATTCTCTTTCATGGTGTTGTCTTTATCTGGTTTTGTTATTAAGGTAATGCTGACTTAATAGGAGTTTGGAAGTGTTTCTTCCTCTTGAATTTTTTGGAATATTCTGAGGAGGATAGGTTTTATTTCTTCCTTGAAGGTTTAGTAAAACTCCCCTGTGAAGCTGTCTGGCCTCAGGCTTTTATTTACAGGAAGCTTTTTGATGAGTGCTTCAATTACTTCCTTAGTTATTGGACTATTGAGATGTTTAGATTCTTCCTGATTGAATTTTGGAAGGTTGTATTATTCTAGGTATATGTCCATTTCCTCTATGTTGTCCAGTTTTTTGGAATAGTTATTCATAATATTTTTTTAACAATCCTTTGTATTTCTGTGAGGTCTTTTGTTATTTCTCCTCTTTCATTTGTTTATTTAGATCCTATCTCTTTGCTTCTTCCAGGTGACCCTAGATAGATGTTCATCAACTTGTTTGTTTTTTCTAACAATTGGAGTTGTAGCGTTAAGTAATTTGTTACCATATTTTCTTGTTTTTTTGCAATAGGCTTGTAGAGCTATGAACTTCCCTCTCAAGACTGCTTTCACTGTGTCCTATAGATATTGGATTGCTGTGTTTTCATTTTCATTTGTTGCCATGAAGTTTTTTTTACTTCTTCTTTGATCTCTCTGTGACGCAGTCATTGTATAATAGCATGCTTTTTAGTCTCAATGTGTTTGATTTTTTTGGATTGTTTTTATTGTAGTTGATTTCCAGTTTTAGGCCATTGTGATCTGAGAAGATGCTTGATATGATTTCTACTTTTTTTTTTTAACTGCTTTTCATCTTTTTTTGTAATTAAATCTTTATTACTCAGATTATTACATTTGTTTCTCTGTTTTCCCCTCCATAACACCCCTCCACCCAACTCCCACCCTTCTCTCTGCCCTTAACTCCCTCCCATTGACCTCATACATAGGTGTATGATTTTTGTCCACTCTCTCCCTGTACACCCCTCACCCCTTCCGCCCTGGGAATTATCAGTACACTCCCTTTCTTGGCTCCTAATTCTATTATATTCACCAGTTTATTCTGTTGATCAAATTTTTAATTCACTTAATTTTTAGATTCACTTGTTGATAGATATGTGTTTGTTGTTCATAATTTTTTGGCTTTTACATTTTTCTTCTTCCCCTTGTAGAAGAGTACCTTTCAGCATTTCATATAATACTGGTTTGGCTTTTCTTATCTGTGAAGCTCTTTATCTGCCCTTCAATTCTGAATGATAGCTTTGCTGGATAGATTATTCTTGGTTGTAGGTTCTTGCTATTCATCACGATGAATATTTCTTGCCACTACAGTCTGGCCTCCATCGTTTCTGTTGAGAAATCAGCTGACAGTCATATGGGTGTTACCCTGTAGGTAATGAACTATTTTTCTCTTGCTGCTTTTAATATTCTCTCTTTGTCTTTTGCTCTTGGTATTTTAATTATGATATGTCTTGGTGTGGTCCTCTTTGGATACCTTTTTTATGGGGTTCTGTGTGCTTCCTGGACTTGTAAGTCTATTTCTTTTACCAGATGTGGGAAGTTTTCAGTCATTATTTCTTTAACTAGGTTTTTAGTATCTTGCTCTCTCTCTTTTTCTGGCACCCCCACAATTCTGATGTTGGTACGCTTGAAGCTGTCCCAGAAGCTCCTTATATTATCTTTACATTTTTGGATTCTTTTCTCTTCTTGCTTTTCCAGTTGAGTGTTTTCTGCTTCTTTATATTTTAAATTTTTGACTTGATTCTTGCCTTTCTCTAGTCTGCTGTTAGGACCCTGTATAATATTTTTTATCTTAGTCAGTGTCTTTAGGTGGTCCTTTTTCATCTCCTCTTGGAACTCACTAAATTTATCCAACATCTCTAGTTGGATCTTTTGCATCTCTAGTTTGTCCTTTTGCATCTCCTCTTGGGACTTGATAAATTTATCCAACTTTTCTAGCATATTCTTGAAAAACCTTATAAGCGTGGTTTTGAGCTCTATATCCAGTCATTTGTTTTCCTCCATTTCTTTTGTTTGTGATCCCTTCCCTTGTCTCGGCATTTTCACTATGGCTGGAGAACTTCTGTGTTGGATTGAGCCATATCATACCAGACTTGCAAAACCGAAGAAGCCTCTGTTGATCTTGGGATGGGTGGAGTCTCTGGGCTTAAGGGACCACCTTGCCTTCCAGTCAGCCGCTCCCTCTATGGCCCCTGAGTCTCACGTGACTGGGTAATCACTGGAGCGGTCCTTGTGCACATGCACAGTGCCTCTAGACCGCTGCCTTTCCGGTTCCCCTGAGCTCCTGGACCACACGAGTCTAGGTCCCCAAGGTTTCACCCAAAACAGGGCTTAGTGGAGTCAGAAATGGCACAGTTGGGAGGGTCTATCTCCTGCCCTCTCGCGAAAGCCAGCAACACAATCAGCAGTCTGTCCTCTGAGCAGTGCCGTCCATGCCACCAGACCTCTGATCTTTTGTGACTCCCCTAAATTTTCGTGCACCTCTTCCTTTTCCCAGTCCAAACTCCCCCCGTATGAGTTTCGAATGGATCTGGGGTTTAGTGTTGTAGGATAAGGGATTCAATGCCTTTGAGAGTCTCCATTTCCCCCCTGCCAGAGAAAACCAGCCAGGTACTCCAGCACCGGCTCTCTCCACGTGCGCGTCTCTGTACCTCAGCTTTTTGCAGCTCCTCTGGGTCTCCATGAGCCCCTCTCTTTCCCTCTAGTTGTAGAATTTCCACTCATCCAGTTTTCCTATGGTTCTGGGTGATGTCCGTTCTTTCTTTTAGTTGTAGTTTTGAAATTGTTGTGCGAGGCAGCAGTGTAGGTGTTTACCTATGCTGCCATCTTCTGATTTCTATCTTCTTGAATTTGAAGAGACTTATCCTGTGCCCCAATATATGGCCTATCTGTGAAAATTAGTCATGTGTTCTTGAAAAGAATGTATATTCTGTGGATTTGGAGTGTATTGTTCTGAAGATGTCAATTAATTCCATCTGGTCTAATGAGTCATTTAGGATTGATGTTTCTTTGCTGAATTTTTTTTAGAGGATTTGTCCAGTGGGGACAGCGGAGGATTAAAGTCTCCTACTATGATTGTATTGCTGTCAATCTCTCCCTTGATATCCTCCAGGAGGTTATTTATGTATTTAGGTGCTCCCGTATTGGGTGGATACTGTTTACTAGTGTTATTTTTTTTCTGTTGGATTGCTCCCTTTAGTATTCTGAAGTGGCTTTCCTTATCTCTTGTTATGTCCTTCATTTTGAGATCTAATTGGTCAGATATAATTATTACTACCCCAGCTTATTTTTTTTCATTTCTATTTGCCTGAAAAACCCTTCTTCATCCCTTCACCATCAGTCTATGTGGATCTTTTTTCTTGAGATGGCTTTTTTGTATACAGCAGATATATGCATCATGTTTTCTTATCCAATCAGTTACCCTATGTCTTTTGATTGGGGCATTTCATCCATTTACATTTAAAGTTATTATTGATAGGTACTTATTTTTCACCATTTTTATTCTTTACCCCTGTGTTTCTTCTTCACTTCCTATTTCTTCTTTTCACAGCATACCCTTTATCATTCCTTGCATTGCTCATTTGGTGGTAATAAACTTCCTTAGTCCTTTTTTGTCTGTGAAGCTCCTTATTTCACCTTCAATTTCATTGATAGCTTTGGTGGATACAGTATTCTTGGATTCAGACCCTTCCTGTGTATGACTTTGTATATTTCATTCCATTCCCTTCTGGCCTGATGTGTTTCTGTTGAGAAATCAGTCGCTAGTCTAATGGGGGCTCCTTTGCAGGTAATTTTCTGTCTTTCTTTAGCCACTTTAAAGATTCTCACTTTGTCATTGGTATTTGCCAATTTAATTATAATGTGCTTTGGTGTCAGTTTTTTGGGGTTCATTTTGCTTGGGACTCTGTTTGATTCTTGGATTTCTATATTTTCTTTCCTATATCAGAGAAGTTTTCTGTCATTATTTCTTCAAACAGGTTTTCTATTCCTTGCTCAGTTTCCTCTCCTTATGGCACCCTTATGCAGATGTTGTTTCACTTTATGTTGTCCCAATGTTCTCTTAGTCTTTCCTCCTGCTTTTTAATTTTTTTTCTAGAAGGTGCTCTGCTTTGTTGTTTTTATTCTACCTTGTCTTCTAGCTCAATGATGCAGTCCTTAGCTTCTTCTAGACTACTTTTGATGCTTTCTGTTGAGTTCTTTATAGCAGTGATGTCATTTTTCATTTCTTCTTGGTTCTTCATTTCCTCTTGGTTGTTACACATGTTGAATTTGCCTTCCATTTTTTTCAGCCACCTTATGACCATTTCTCTGAATTATTTCTCTGACAGGTTGCTTGCCTCTGTTTTGCTTTTGTTTCATATATGGGCTGTTTGTTTTTCTCCCCATGATCTCTCTTCTCCAGATATCTGGTTATGTAGTTCTCTCTCTCCTGCATTGATTTATAGGCACAAAATACAACACAAGGCACAGCACAGAAGACACTGAACACAAATATATTCAAGATACTAATACAGTAACTTCAAATAAATGTTATGACCAGAGAAAAGGCAATTAGCAAATAAGAAAGAAAAAGGAAGAGAAAAAAATGAGTGCAAAATTGAAATTGGAAAAAGGAAAAAATAAGTAGGACAGAAAAGAAAGAGAATTAGAATGAAGCGGAGGGGGGGGGACTATTTATATGGGGAGAAAACACCAGTAAAATAGCCACTAATCCCAACAAACAGCAACAACAAATACCTAGAGATGAATGTCAACTAAACAACAAATAATATGAAGCAAGGTGAGGGAAAAGAGAATTAAAATAAGAAATGAAAACAAAAACAAAAAACAAAAAGTGAAACAATCTCACAAACAAGCATAAAAAAAACAATATAATCAACAATCAAGCAAACAACAAAAAAAGGACAGAAAAAAATGCACAGTGAAAAAAGTGAAGAGAGAGAGAATCCAAAATGGCTGCGTAGATAAACACCTACACTGCTGCCTCACACAATAATTTTAAAACTACAACTAAAAGACAGAACGGACATCATCTGGAACCACAGGAAAGCTGGCTGAGTGGAAATTCTACTGCTAGAGGGAAAGAGAGGGGCTCACAGAAACCCAGAGAAGCTGCAAAAAAACTGAGGTACGGATACGCGCACGTGCAAAAAGCTGGTGCCTGAGAACCTGGCTGGCTTTCTCTGGCAGGAGGGAAAAGGAGATTCCCAATGACATTGAACCCCTTATCTTACTACACTAAACCCTAGATCCAGCCAAAACTCATACAGGGGGAGTTTGGACTGGGAAAAGGGAGAGGTGCTCGAAAATTTAGGGGAGTCGCAAAAGACCAGAGGTCTGGTGGCATGGACGGCACTGATCAGAGGAGAGACTGCTGATTGTGCCTCTGGCTTTTGCAAGAGGGCAGGAGATAGACCCTCCCAACTGTGCCATTTCTGACTCCACTAAGCCCTGTTTTGGGTGAAACCTTGGGGACCTAGACTCGTGTGGTCCAGGAGCGCAGGGGAGCTGGAAAGGCAGTGGTCTAGAGGCACTGCAGGCGTTCACACACACAAGGACCGCTCCAGTGATTACCCAGTCACGTGAGACTCAGGGGCCGTGGAGGGCGGGGCCGACTGGAAGGCAAGGCATTCCCTTAAGCCCTGAGACTCCACCCATCCCAAGCTCAACAGAGGCTTCTTCGGTTTTGCAAGTCTGGTATCATAAGGCTCAATTCAACACAGAAGTTTCCCAACATAGTGAAAATGCGGAGACAAAGGAAGGGATCACAAACAAAAGAAATGCAGGGAAAAAAACGACTGGATAGAGAGTTCAAAACCATGCTTATAAGGTTTTCAAGAATATGCTAGAAAAGTTGGATAAATTTATCAAGTCCCAAGAGGAGATGCAAAAGGAGCAACTAGAGATGCAAAAGATCCAACTAGAGATGTTGGATAAATTTAGCCAGTCCCAAGAGGAGATGAAAAAGGACCAACTAAAGACACTGACTGAAATAAAAAAATATTATACAGAGTCCTAACAGCAGACTAGAGGAAGGCAAGAATCAAGTCAAAAATTTAAAATATAAAGAAGCAGAAAACACTCAACTGGAAAAGCAAGAAGACAGAAGAATCCAAAAATGTGAAGATAATGTAAGGAGCCTCTGGGACAGCTTCTAGTGTACCGACATCAGAATTGTGTGGGTGCCAGAAGAGAGAGAGCAAGATACTGAAAACCTATTTAAAGAAAAAATGACTAAAAACTTCTCACATCTGGTAAAAGAAATGGACTTACAAGTCCAGGAAGCACACAGAACCCCATATAAAAGGAATCCAAAGAGGACCACACCAAGACACATCATAGTTAAAATACCAAGAACAAAAGACAAAGAGAGAATATTAAAAGCAGCAAGAGAAAAACAGTTCATTACCTACAGGGGAGCACCCATATGACTGTCAGCTGATTTCTCAACAGAAACGATGGAGGTCAGACTGGAGTGGCAAGAAATATTCAACGTGATGAATAGCAAGAACCTACAACCAAGATTGCTCTACCCAGCAAAGCTATTATTCAGAATTGAAGGTCAGATAAAGAGCTTCACAGATAAGAAAAAGCTAAAGGAGTTCATCACCTTCAAACCAGTATTATATGAAATGCTGAAAGGTACTCTTTTAGAAGAGGAAGAAGAAAAAGGTAAAAGCCAAAAAATTATGAACAATAAATACATATCTATCATCAAGTGAATCTTAAAATTAAGTGAATTAAAAATTTGATCAACAGAATAAACTGGCGAATATAATAAATCAGGAGCACAGAAAGGGAGTGGACTGATAATTCTCAGGGGGAAAGGGGTGAGCCGTGTATAGGGAGAGACTGGACAAAAATCATACACCTATGGATCAGATCAATGGGAGGGAGGTAAGGGCAGAAGGAAGGGTGGGAGCTGGGTGGAGGGGTGCTATGGATGGGAAAAAAGAGAAACAAATGTAATAATCTGAATAATAAAGATTTAATTAAAAAATAAAAATAAAAAATAAAACCTAGGTGGCTCTCACAAAAAAAAAAAGTGAAGAGAGAGTTCTGTATGGACTTGGAGCAGGGGATTGGAAGATAGATATATAAGTAAGGTGAAATTTTAACAGGGGGTAAAAATAAGGAATAGGGAAAATCTAAAGCAGCAATAGGGTAAGAGAAACAGGACAACAAAAGGGGAAAAGTGAACAATAGAGTGTTGGCATAAAGGTAAAGTTGAGATACAGTAAAATTATTCTAAAAGAAATATTAAAATAGAATGCAGAACACTAATACCAAAGTAAAATATAGACAAAATAACACTTTTTTTGAAAAATGTAAAAAAAAATAGTAGTAATAATACCGACTAAAAATAAAAATGTAATAATTAAAAAGGTAAAATCAAGTGAAGAAAAAAATAGTAGTTTCTTAAATTAAAGATGAAAAAATATAAAAATGTGTAGTAGTGGAGGTCATTCACTTCCTCTACTGTTTTGTTTGGCACATCTGTTTCCTTGTTAGGACAATATTGAAGTTTCCTGCGTTCCACCGCTCCTCAGTGTTATAGGCCATAGTCCTGATTTTCAAGCAGGCAGTACTTTTTTGTTTCTTATACTCCTTTGTGTTTACAGAAGAGTGAATTTGTGATTTAACCACTGGGTGGCAGTCTTTCTGGATTGACCTCCAGGTTTATAGGTCCTCTCTAGCTAGTGTTTAGATTTTGTTTTCCCTGTGGCACTTAATACTGGTTTGGGGGAATGGGCTGCCCCAGAGCTGGTTCTCTGATGGTTATTCCCTGTTCTGATCCCCAGGTTTCCCCAAAACAACTTTCCCTTGTGGTTTCTTAGAGTGCCCGCAATTGGGTGATCCTATGTATTGAGTTTAGTAATCAGAAGAAAGGATTTAAAGAGGGGGAAAAAAAAGAGAGAAAAAAGACCCAGAGTAAGTGCATGTACTGCACCACTGTGGTGCAAGTCTGTGCAGTCTTTTTTCCCCTTGGGTCTAAGCAGCCGGCATACTTAAATTTTTTAAACTGCCCTTTGTGCCCAGTTCAGCTATGGGTTGCTTCTTAGAGTTCCCTTTTGTTTGCAGCCCTTGGTTCCCCTTCCACATTCATGGATCACAGCAGGCCCAAGGGCCGTGGATTTTTGTGGTCTCAGACTTCCCTGGTTCCTCCAGCTCCCGCTGTGTGCATTTCTCTCTCCTGCCCAGACTACAGACCTCACCTAATCCCAAATGAAATCTGACCTTTCCATGAGGTGTGCAGAGCTCCTCTGAATCTGTATGCTCAGGCCACTTGGGGACCAAAGTACCTGGGTTTGCAGCTGTTCGCTGGGTGCCATTATTGTAGGTTCCTGGGATTTTCAGGCTTATGACAACATCCGCTCTCCCCTTCAAGATGACGTGGTCTCCACATCAGAGCCAGTTGCTCTGGGAGGTATCCCAGCAACAGTAGAGGCTTCCCAATCAGGGGAACTCTGTCATGCAATGCCCCACAGTCCCCTGGAGTATAGCTGTCCCTCAACTCACAAACATTCCTTATGTGACCATACACTCTCCCTTTGTTCTCTCACTCATACATTATCTTGCAGTCTGCCTTCCCATTCACAACCATCTTTGAACCACTCTCTCTTGTCAGTAGTTTTTCATAATTCCAAGTCAAAGTGTTGTGGGGAAACCTGCAAGAGATGACGACCAGAGACAGAGATCAAAATTTATGACCCTTTATTAAGCTGGCCAGTGACTACAGTTGCAGCACTTCACCGTGGCAAAGGCTGAACTGCAGTCCAGACCACAGGTGTTACAGCAAATTTATACTCAGAAACCATGAGAGGGAGTTAGGACTCTTACAATGACAATCTAAAGGTTAAAAAGTTATTTCAACCATTTCCAAGAAACTCAGGGCACAGGTACAACACCTGGGCACACTTGGCCAAATCATGAACCACCACTCCCTCTAAACTCCAACCATCCCTTTGTTCAGTAACCTACTCCATCTTCCTCTATCTTAAAGCACCCTGCCTCCTGGGGCAATGGAGGAGCCATGCTATGTTTGCAGCCCAGAACATTATGTTTGTAGCCCAGAACAAAAGCATGGGAGAAAAAATGAAGCATTAGCTTGGAGAGTTAAAGACACCTATAAGAATTCAGGAATCAATTCAGTTTATAGGTGAAAATAAAACCTTAAAGAAAATGAACTGCACAAGAGTCCAATATTCACAACTAGGCTTTGTGATTTCCATTGAAATTTATTTTTCCCTAAAACCATCCTGATTTTTTTTATCAAAAATACTGCATTATGTTAATGTAAAAAGAATTAAGACCTGTAAAGAACTTTTGTGGGTTTATTTGAGCCAAACTGTCTACATATGCCGGGAAGCAGAACCTCAATGAATTGAGATAATGCTCCAGAGAAAGGCAGGTTACTTCTGTATTTTTACATTGCAATCAAAAGAAAGGAATGTAGGATGAAATTCATTGGTAATAGATTAAGGAGGTAGGCTAAAGCAAAGTGAGGAAACCTCTGGGATAGGGTAAAAAGTGAAATTATAGACATGTGCTTCTTTTACATAGATGGATACAGGATAGTTTAACATGATTAACAGTTGACAATTAATTTGATAACAATAATAATGAGGGAATGTTCTGGTGCCATTTGTTGTGCCCTAAGGGGTACATGGGGGTGGGGAGGGACAGGAAAGAAGGAAGTTACAAGTTACCCAGATATCTCACAGATAGATTATCATAGAAGGCAAAAAGGCAAATGGGCTCAGTAAAGATATAAGCTTATCTTTGTTAGGGGAAATATCGACCTAAGACATGACTACCCTCTATAACCTGTTTGTAGTTAAATATTTAATTTTCAGACCATCTTTTGTGGTTACTTTAGGTCTCTGTGTTTGCAAGACTGCCATGCAGGCCTCCCCTCAGTTTGTCAGGTCAGCATGTGACCCTTTTGTCTAAAATTAGATCCAGTTTTAATATGATCTGATAATTTGTATAAACACAGTAAGAATAGCAATTGATTACATAGGCTTTTAAAAATTACTTTGCTGGAATTTTATTTACAAGAAATTTTCAGAGTGAGCAAAGGCTCGCTGTTCAGAACCCCAAGTTTCTGTGTAGACACCAGGTCAGCTGTGTAACCAGGGGTGGCGTTCTTGATGACCGTCTCCTCCTTGACCAGCTTTTCCACCACTTCCATGTCCAATGTTCTTTCTTCTCTTTGCTTCTTAGTCGGCACCAATCATATCCAGCAGAAATGTAAAGCAGCTTCATGCCCCTCTCGTTTCCGAGAGGTGTCCTCAAGGATGGAATGGGGATCTGATTCCCCACAGAGCTAAAGATACTGGGAACCATGGGGCTCTGGAAGGGTACTTGCTACAGGATGCCTTTGAGTGGGGTTGTGGGCAGAAATTCACTGAGACTTCCCAGAAGCTGAAGAGGAGCGTGGGGACTGATCAAAGGCTAGGGACCGATCAGTCCTTTGATCAGTCCCCACGCTCCTCTTCAGCTTCTGGGAAGTCTCAGTGAATTTCTGCAGGAGTTCAGCCCTCATCGTGGTACTCTTTGGTTTCTTCTTTAGCTGGAAATACTTCACTGGAGGGTTGAGGAGGCCAATGAGGGCCATCACCATGCTTTTTATTCACGTACCTACACTCCAGAGGCAGCAAGGTGAGCGCCTCGCACCCCGTTACCTTCTCTCAAAATTCTCTTAGAACAATGGTCAGCAAACTGCGGCTTGCGAGCCACATGCTACGCGTGAGCCACGGTTTGCCGCTCTGTTGACTAATGTAACCTAGAGTCTTGATTCCAATAATTACAGGCTATTATTGTTCCTTGTGATTAAGCCCCTATCAGATAGGACCTAGAATATCCTGAAACTTGAGATTCTGCTCTTCAAGATCAAGGTTAAGCGAGCCTGTGTCTGGAAAGGACTTGAGAATGTCAGCTACCATGAGCACCCAGGGGTCTGAGTCCAGGGTAGCCAGCTGTATGATCTTCGTCAGGGCGCCTTTCATCTTGCCACTGTGCAGCTTGGAGGTGCAGCATCCCAAGCAGCAGCTTGAGCTTCAGAGAAATGAAAGTCCATGGAAGCAGAGACGGATGTTGTGGATGACCGTGGCCATGAATAGTGAGGTGATGCTCTGAGGTGCCCAAAGCTCATCTGCGCCTCCCAACTTATGCAGTCACAGAGCAGCATGGATGCCATCTTTGGAGGGGGGAGGAGATGCCAGTGGCCACCGCTGAGCTGGCATCTATAGGTGTTTTTATTTTTTCCCGTCCCAGAGCTACTTCTCCGTGAGTGGCCAAAATATTAGTCTGCTCTTGGCTGGACAGAGGTCCTTGTATGGAGACCAATGAGGCAAGAGAGGACCCTGGAGTTTTTATCAGTCTGGTTCCTAGAATAGTGGAGCAGATGGCCCTTCTTCCAATGTAGTCACAAGGGCTCCTGGAGACTTCAGACCCATAATATTCGCATCTGCCTTTGTTTCCTCAGTAAAACTCAGAATGCAGGGTGTGGCAGGCTTTATCAGCTTGTTGGAGTTTTGTGGGTCCCTCCCCCCCGCCCTTTACCTGCACTCTGGGTTGGGAGCAGCTAGCTCCTCCCAGGGAAAATGGCTGTTTTGGAAAAGTATGACAATCCCATGCAGCACTCCTAGCTATTGCTTTTCCAAGTCTTTCTGCCCTGCTTTCCACCCAAGCCTCTCCTCAGGCACATCAAGTTCATGCCTCCCTTCCTGCATCAATGCCTCAGGTGTGTAGTTGCAAATGAAAACTCCTGTGCTCTAGATTTAGAGATTTAAAAAAACACACACACGAAACTGTGACTCTCCCACTGGCTCTGGTCTGCCGGGTACAGACTCTGTTGCTGTCAGCAATCCTGCTACCTTTCGAAGCTGATTGGATGATATGTGCACTGCCTGTCACTGTGCTATGGATCAGGAAGTGCAACCATGGGTTGGGTAGTCCAGCTGGTTGGTGTATGGAGTCTAGTCTGTGGTCCCGGAACAATTATCCCCATAGCACAGTGCTCTTTTCTCTCTTAGCATCCCTTACATCCCTGGGGATTGAGCCTACTCTTCTTGTGACTTCGCCCCTCCCATTCATCTCCAGTTGCTTTCTGTTCTTCCTTGTTATAGGTCACCTCCTCAACTGGACCTCAGTTATTAATTCCAGGTGAATGGTCTCCAACTTAGTTGAATTTCCAGCCTGGCCCTAGGACAAGGTACCAGACTGGCCTGCCAATTCGGCCACATTTTCTCCTCTCTAGCCTTTGTTTTAAAGTTTATTTGTCTAATATAAGTATTGCAACCCCAGCTTTTAAAAACTTTGCACAAAATGTATCATTCTATCCCTTTTGCTTTTACTTTTTCTAGTCCTTTATTTTTTGTATTGAGGTGCATCTCTTATCAACACCATATATATGGGTCATATTTGCTTATCTATTTAGCTACCCAATGTCTTTTGATTGGAGCATCTAATTCATTTACTTTTAAACGGATTATTGATAGGTATGTATTTAATTGTCATTTTATTCTTTTATAAATATAATTTATTGATATTTTAGAGCAAGGAAGGGAGAAGGACAGGGATAGAGAGTTAGAAACACAATGAGAGAGAAACATCGATTCATTTGCTTCCTGCACACTCCCTACTGGGTATGTGCCCGCAACCAAGGTACATGCCCTTGACCAGAATCGAACCTGAGACCCTTCAGTCCACAGGTGGACGCTCTATCCACTGAGCCAAACTGATCAGGACCATTTTATTCTTTATAACTATTTTTATTTTTTTCTTATTCATAAAGAAGACCATTTAACATTTCTTGTAATACTGGTTTGGTCACAATGAATTATCTTTTTTAATAAATCTTTATTGTTCAGATTATTACAATTGTTCCTCTTTTTTTCTCCTTATAGCTCCCCTCCACCTGGCTCCCACCCCACCCTCTGCCCTTACCTCCCCCCTATTGTCCTCATCCATAGGTGTATGATTTTTTGTCCCATCTCTTCCTGCACTCCCCTCACCCCTTTACCCCTGAGAATTGTCAGTCCATTCCCTTCCTATGCCCATGATTCTGTCATATTCACCAATTTATTCTGTTCATCAGATTTTTAATTCACTTGACTTTCAGATTCACTTGTTGATAGATACTTATTTGTTGTTCATAATTTCTAACTTTACCATTTTCTTCTTCTTTCTCTTCTTAAAGAGTACCTTTCAGCATTTCATATAATACTGGTTTGGTGTTGATGAACTTCTTTAGCTTTTACTTATATGTAAAGCTCTTTATCTGCCCTTCAATTCTGAATAATAGCTTTGCTGGGTAGAGCAATCTTGGTTGTAGGTTCTTACTATTCATCACTTTGAATATTGCCACTCCCGTCTGGCCTGCATAGTTTCTGTTGAGAAATCAGCTGACAATTGTATGGATGCTCCCTTGTAGGTAATTAACTGTTTTTCCTTTGCTGCTTTTAATATTCTCTCTTTGTCTTCTGCTCTTGGTATTTTAATTATGATGTGTCTTGGTATAGTCCTCTTTGGATTCCTTTTATATGGTGTTCTGTGTGCTTCGTGGACTTGTAAGTCTATTTCTTTTACCAGATGTGGGAAGTTTTCAGTCATTATTTTTTTTAAATAGGTTTTCAGTATCTTGGTCTCTCTCTTTCTCTGGCACCTCCACAATTCTGATGTTGGTACGCTTGAAGCTGTCCCAGAGGCTCCTTACATTATCTTCACATTTTTGGATTCTTCTCTCTTCTTGCTTTTCCAGTTGAGTGTTTTCTGATTCTTTATATTTCAAATTTTTTACTTGATTCTTGCCTTCCTCTAGTCTGCTGTTAGGTCTCTGTATAATATATTTTTTTATTTCAGTCAGTGTATGTTTAATTTCTAGTTGGTCCTTTTTCATCTCTAGTTGGTCCCTTTTCATCTCCTCTTGGGTCTCGCTAAATTTATTCATCGTTTCTAGGAAATTCTTGAAAAACCTTATAACCGTGGTTTTGAACTCTATATCCAGTCATTTGTTTTCCTTAATTTCTTTTGTTTATGATCTCTTCCTTTGTCTTCACATTTTTACTGCTTCTCTGAATTGGTAGCTTTGTGTGCTAGGTGTTCTATATGGCTCAGTAGCTCCACCTCCCCAGTTACCTGAGGTGGACTCTCTTGGTGCACCCCTTTGTGGACTGTGTGTACAGCCTTGTTGTAGTTAAGTCTTGATTGTTGTTGGTATCACTGGGAGGAATTGACGACATCCAAGCCAATTGGTTGTGAGGATCAGCTGTGTCAATGCCAGGGGAACTTCTGTGCTGGACTCCATCTTAAGACTTGCAAGATTGCAAAAGCCTCTCTGCTAGGCTTGGATGGGGTAGAGTATTAGGACTGATCAGAGACAGCCTTGGCTTCCCATCAGCCCTTGGGTCTCAGTGTCTCTGGTAATCTCTGCAGCCCTCTCTGTGTGCAGGCATTTGCACCTCCAGATCTCTGCCTTTCCGGCTCCTTGAATTTTCCATGCATTCTGGGGACCCATATGAGTCTGGGTGCCCGGGGGTCTTACCTGAAACTGGGGTTCAGTGTTGTCCAAACTGAATTTCAGTGCCATTTTGAGGTTCTGTTTTCTGCTAGAGAAAGCCAGCAGCACAATCAGTAGTCAGCTCTCTGTGTGCGCACTTTCGCGTGTACCTCTAGACTTCTGTCTTTCGTGGCTCCTCTAAGTTTCCCTCCAGTCCTTCCTTTTCACAGAAGTCCAGACTCCCCTGTATGAGTTTGGCCAGAACTTGGGTTCAGTGCAGTTGGAAGTGGGGTTCAGTATAGTCGGGAGTTTCCATCTCCCTCCTTCCATTAGAGAAAGCCAGCCAGGCACCCTGCCCAGTCTTCTCCACATGCGCGTCTCTGTACCTCAGCTTTTTGCAGCTCCTCTGAGTCTCCCTGAGCCCCTTTATTTCATTCTAGTTGTAGAATTTCCACTCAGCCAGCTTTCCTGTGGTTCTGGATGATTCAGTTCTGTCTTTTGGTTGTAGTTTTGAAATTGTTGTGCAAGGCAGCAGTTCAGGTGTTCACCTATGCCACCATCTTGGTTTCTCCCATAATGAACTCTTTTAACTTTTAGTTTTAATTTGAGAAGCTCTTTATTCTCCTTCAATTTTAAGTAATAGCCTTTCTGGGTAAAGTACTCTTGATTGTAGCTCCTTGATCTTAATCACTTTCAATATTTCATGCCAAATTTTCTTGAGGTGTTTCTTTGATAAATCTGATGATACTTATGGGAATTCCCTTGTAGGTAACTAATTGTCCTCCTCATGCTGCTTTAAGATTATCTCTTTTTTCTTTAATCATTGCCTTTTTATTTATGACTAGAGGCCTGGTGCATTAAATTTGTGCTCAGGGGGCAAGAGGATGTTCCTCAGTCCAGTTGGTCATACCCACTATATTTAGGATACTCTCCCTATGAACTACCAAATTTATCATCTTTGTGTTGTTCCCATTCCAGAAAACATCCAATAATACTCATGTGGATTTCAAGAGTATCATGACTGTAATACTTAAGCTCCAAGGTCCACATGTCATATACATAACAACACATAACGTGTGTCTGCATGGACTCAGAGAAATTCAATGAAGGAAGAGTTTGTGCATACTGCCCTTCAAGATTGGCCTATACTTCTTGGCTTCTAGGAAGTCCATGTCCTTACGTCTCTGTCAAAGGAGGGAAGTGTAATCCTTTTCCGGAGGGTCAGGGGTGACTATGATAACTACTGGCCCTGTCTTTAATCTTCTTTTTCTAAAGCACCTATTCAGTTGAATCACATCTGACGAGGCAGTGTGTTCCACCTCCACCCTAGACACAGGATCATGAAGCCACACCAGGCTAACAATGTACTCATCCCTGTATTATATAGTAGGACTATCCATTGACTTTAGAGATAGTGAGTTTTTTTTCTGATTCATTCTCATAGCATCAGATAAAAATGGGAGTAATCAGCATTCTACAAAAATGAGGACCTAAAAGATGCTCTGGTTCCTTCCTACTCTTCATTTTGTATATGAAAAAATTAAAAACCAACCACTAAGGAGCTTGAATGCATGTATACTGACTACTAACCCAATGCTTTTCCCACTATTTAGACCATCTCAAGAGTAGTTTTTTTCTTCTTTGATTTCCTTTTTGGCTAGCATGCACACAGAAAAGACACCTTTACTCATGGGTTCATTGGCCTGGGTTTCTGCTCCAACTGCTCCCATATCTTCTTTAGTGGTCCAAAGTATCCCAGAACTGCTCAAATACAAATTTCACTTGTGTCTTAAGAGCATTAGTGACATAAAAGGCAGCAAGAGTTAAGATGCTCCATTTCTTGTCCATTTAAGAAGTTTGTAGTCTTGGCTAGTTAGCTCAGTTGGTTAGGACATTGTCCCAATATGCCAAGATTGTGGGTGCATACGAGAATCAACCAATGATGTATAAATAAGTGGAACAAAAAAAATCTCTCTTTCTCTCTCTCTCTCTCAAATCAAGCAATCAATATATATATTTTTTTTAAGTTTGTAAACACAGGGCCTTTAACCCTAGAAAAAAAATCCACGTTGGTGATTTTCAAAAAAAAAAAAGAGGTAAATGCAAAACCTTTTATCTCCCCCATGCCTTAGCCTATTGACAATACCAGAAACATTTGCTCTTTGGCTCAGAAAAAGTTGGGCCACAATGTGTAATGGAAAAAGAATAGGGGGATTACCACTAGCCTTCAATTACTACTAAGGTTGTTCTCTTCCTCCAGCTTTTATCCAGAAAGTGCTTGTTTTTCAGTTGTGCTCCTAGGGAATAGTCTGAATCATCTTCGCTACTGGCCTAGGCATGCAGACCCTATGAGTTGAATGGAGTAAGCTACCATTGGAAGGTTATGATGAAGGGCCAATCTCAGTTCCTCCCTCTTTCCTATCTCTGCTGAGAAATGATGATTAAGAGATAGCAAGAAATTGATCATAATTTGGCCACCTACCCAATGAAAATCACCAGTTGTTCCTGATGGTCAACAGCTTTGGCTAATACAAACTTTATGTAGTGGCATTCACAGGGACAGAATCAATGATGCTCTTATAATATTTTTCTGATTTACCTTAACTAGGGAAAAGAGCCTCTCAACTGTTCAAAAACAAAACAAGACACAAACCTCTTCAGTAATGCACATGGCTCGGTTACCCAATATTTTTGTGAAGGTAAGTTCATTCCATAATTTATTCAGCAAGAGGATTCAGCTTTGGCAAGACATGCTTGCATTGTTTCTTCTTTATGAAAAGTTTTTTTTCTCAAAGGAGGCACTGACCAGAATTTTTAAGAGGATTTCATGTAGCTACAAAGACAATATAAACATCCTCAGACAGTTCTACTAGTAAGGACCCCTCAGTAGAGGTCTCAGGCTCTATAATTTGCTAAGAAATTACCACATTACTCTCCATAAGATTTCATGATGAGATATGCTTAGACAAACAAACAATAGTAACACTTCAAACTGTTAAACTGTTAAAAAGTTATTTTGAAGCTCCCGATTTTAAATTGACGTGATTCATACTTTATTTTGCTTGTTTAATCAAATTCCAGAATAAGTGTCCCTAAGTCAAAAGCCTTGGCCAAATTACTTAAGACAATGGCTTCCACTCCTTTACTACTGCTCTCAATTGCTGAAGACCTCTTTTGTTTCTATTCCCCCTTCTTTATTTGGACTTCATATTGGGCCATAGCCAGGAAAGATAAGCAATAAGGAGGCTCCTCACCTCTTTTTACATCTTGAATGGGGAAAACCCTTCATCAAGAATATCACTTCTCAGCCTTGGCCAAGTAGAAAGGTTGGTTACAACGTCATCCTGAATGCCAAGGTTGTGGGTTCTATCCCTGGTCAGGACAATACAAGAATTAACCAATGGATGCATTAATAAGTGGAACAACAAATCAATGTTTCTCCTTTGCTTCCTCCTTCTCTAAATCCAATAAAGAGGAAAAATATTCAAGTTTTATGTTTTATTAAATTTATCAGGATGACATTGGTTAATAAGATCATACAAGTTTCAAGTTAATTTTTCTGTGATACAAGATCTTATATTGCACTCTGTGCCCACCAAGAAAGTCAAACCATCTTTTGTCATGTCACTTCTCACCTGAAGTGTGGACAGATATCCCAGCCCTCAGCCAACCATGGTAAGCAGGTACAGTGAGCATTCCATTATCTTATTGAAAGATTCTTGCCCACAGCCCACAGTGGATATATTACCCAAATGTTATTTTTTTAAATATATTTTATTGTTTTTGTTTTGTTTTGTTTTGTTTACAGAGGAAGGGAGAGGGATAGAGAGAAACGTTGGTCAGCTGCCTTCTGCATACTTCCCACTGGGGATGTGCCCATAACCAAGGTACATGCCCTTGACTGGAATTTAACCTGGAACCCTTTAGTCCACAGGCCAACACTCTATCCACTGAACCAAACCGGTCAGAGCACAAAATGTTATTTTTATTGGTAATTTACTAATCTATTGTTTGAAACTTAACTACTATGGCTTCCTTTTATTGGAGTATATATTTATGTAGCCTTATACACACGTATACCAAAATAACATTTCTAACTTGTTATCCTATAACAAAAGGTGCATGTTATAATGGACCCTTTCTGCAGGCTAGACTGTCTTTCTCATACAGAATGAAAATTGGTATCCAACAATAGTTGCAAATTTCCACTACCTTCTCTGGGAATTACCAAACTTTATCTTCTTATATTATGCTCCTTCCATTGTTCCAGGTTAGACAAATATTATGTCAAACTTGGTAATATTTACCCAACCTGCTGTGCTGATAGCTAAATTCTACCTGAGAGAATCAGAAAGGGAGGGAAAGAATGGGTTGATATTGACTTTGGGACCTATCCAATTACTTGAGTTGTTGTGGGAATCCAACTAACCAGGTTTTTCAGAGATTCTTGCATGGTACCCAGGAGTGTTTCATTCCTAGCTACTTACCTTTCTCAAATTTTGTTGGCTAAGTCTTTTAAGATATTGCACTCACTCAGAGAAGGTGGGTGTTGGTGGGAATAAGGGAGAGAGGTCAACAAAGGGGACCTTTGTACATGCGTATGATCATAATCATTGGATACAGACAATGAGGAAGGTGGGGCATGAGAGGGAATCCATACAGTGGTCACCATAACCTTAAGAGAAATTGCTTCATGAGACAAAGATTTTTAAATGAAATCTTGTAACATGAAAATCATTTTGGAAGAAAATAAAGAAAAGTTTCCTTTAAATGTCATAAAGATTGTAATTGAAAGTCAATATATTTGTCCTCTTGAGCTAAGGTAAGTAATCTGTGCTTTTGCCTCCCTGAAAAAGTTTATATAGTTACAAAAAGCAATTGTCAGCCCATTTGAAATTGAATTGCCATGGTCTAGAGCAAAGAATATCCTTACACGATATTATTTTACAATATCATTTAATTTTTGATATTTAACAACAGCATATTGTACAACTATCCCAAACAAACGTACAAATTAATTCTTTCATTGTTTAGCAGTAAATTAAAAAGAGGACATGAAAGGACTTAATTCCTTTCAGAAGGAATTGAGGCACTGGGAAGGCACTTGAGCATTCTATACTGGTCCTCTTTCCTCTTTTGCCAAGAGGGACCCTCTTCTCACAACTCAATGTCCCTCAGCTGCAGCCTGAGCTCTCTATTTACTCTGAGATTGAAGCCTCCAGGTGGCTGGTATAATGGGTCTGACTCTCGCCAAATGGTGTGAGCTGGGCCCTCACTAGAGAAGGAACCTGAATTCCCTGAGATAAGTGATCAGTGCCTGGGCCCCTGCCAGCAGACGAGGGGATCCCCAAGGCAAGTGCTGGACGTGGAGGCCACGGGGACATAGGCTACCATGGAGACAGAACTGAACCTCACAACACCCTGCTTGGCCCCGGAGGATGACTGGTTAGCCAGAGATGGGTAAGATTCCTCAGGGAAGGAACAACCTAAGACTGGCACAGTCACAGAGGGGCCATCAGGAGAGAACTTGGGGGTCAATAGAGGTAGGGAACAGACCCTCAGCCCCTCTCCAACCTTGCAGGGGTCTGAACCTTCACCCCTTCTGAGGGAGGTCTCCTGCCCCCATGGATACCTCGCTTCCCACGCTCAGCATAGATCGGGACCCAGGTAACAGACAGAAACATGCCAACAGCAGCTGCCCTATATCTAAATTCAGCCTAGCACTAGGAATGCTCAGTGCCTACTCAATGCAAATAAATCTTTCAACTAATATATACAGGGTAATCTAAGATTGCTAGTAGAATATTAAATTTGACGTAAAAGAGTTATCAAGCTTTGAGATTAATTTAAATTGGTGAACTGAAATAAGCAAACACCCAAGAAAATTTAAGTGTACTGGACAAAAAGCTGTTTCTAAAGTATTAATTAAAATTTCTATTGATAGCTCATATCATGGTAAAATTGCTTAACATGTAATGAACAAAACAGGCATATTTTTGTGCAAAAAAAATAAAATTATAGTTATTAAGATTGCATTAATTTTTTTATTTTTTAAAAATTTTTTATTAATTTTTATACATATATCCCCATTGCACCCCTCCCTCCCAGGCATACCCCAATCCCCCAGTGTCTATGTTCATTGGTTATGCTTATATGCATGCATACAATTCCTCTGATTGATCTCTTATCTACCTCACCTAACTTTAATCTTCCTGCTGTAATTTCACAGTCTGTTTGAAGCTTTACTGCCTCTGTATCTATCCTTTTGTTCATCAGTTTATAATGTTCTTTATTATTTACAAATGAGTGAGATCATGTGATGCTTCTCCTTCATTGACTGGCTTATTTCACTAAGCATAAGGCTCTCCAGTTCCATCCAGGTTGCTGCAAATGGTAAGAATTCCTTCTTTTTAATGGCAGCATAGAATTCCATTGTGTAGATGTACCACAGTTTTCTGATCCACTCATCTGCTGACGGGCACCTAGGCTGTTTCCAA